>JARJLF010002264.1:0-44860 GCA_029378395.1 Mycena leptocephala
TAGTGGGGTACTGCTCTCAAGAATGTCAACGCCGTTAGCATTCTATCGTAAATATCCCAGTTTATGTTGCCAACTTACCCGTTAACAGGCGATTGGAAGGCGCATAAGTTCCAGTGCAAGATTGCGGCTCAAAGCGCCTCTGGCGCACAACCCGAGCAGCTCCCATCGGGTCCTCCACTCAGCTCAACGAGTTATTGCGCGTCGGCGCCAAGTACACCATCTACGACGAGAGCATGGCGCTGGGTCTGGATCCCTCATTGATCTCTGGTGCGAGGTGCGACCATCTACCGTCTGTCGCTTTTTTTGGCGTTGAGCGAAGGTCCAGTGGGGCAGAATTTTATAATGAAAAAGACGGCATGGGAAATTTCTGGCGGCTCGAAGCGCCGGTGAGGGAGCAGTGGGAGGCGAAAGCTCAGGTGCACAACCGGAAGTCCAGCGCTTTTGGACGTCTTATTTGGCTCCCATAAGGTAAGTTTGATTCCCACGTCGAGCGCTCAGCTGCGTCAATCTTTCTGCCAGCATTGGACGGGAATGGATCGACATAGTCCTAGATGCGGTCCTCAATGTACGACTGCCGAGCAACAATAACGACATGTGGCAAGACCAGGTGCGATTCAATTTTCACTGCTTGTCATGCCGGTCGAGCTTTCTTGTTGTCCAGGTCAATGCAAATATTCTTGCTGGCCTCGCCCCTCATCTGCGCCGCTTCACGCCCACGCAAAACACCGCCCTTCTCGACATCTTTGCGAGCCGCGTCTGGCGCCCCCAAGATTCCTTCCGCCTTGAGACCGGCACGACCATTCTCTTCGCACATGGGCAGCCGACGCCCAATTTCATCGACCAGCTCATCGGCCGGTGCTTGAGCTGGACGCGCCCGTATTCCGAACTCGACAAGCTGCTCGCCTGCGTTGCGCTGCCCATTCAGAAGTACTGGCCCGATGTTGTGGGGACACGCATTCTCGACCTCGCCTTCATAATGCTGAGCCCAGGGCGCCCCGGCCCTCCCGGTGGTCGTACAGTCCCTGGGGACAAGATCCTCGAGGTGCAGTCGGGGTTTTCTATTTCCTTTCTATCTAATGATTAAACACCACAGATCGCGGAGACCTCCCCGGCAGCCTGCAAGCAGCTGCTCCCCGTCCTCATGATGATGTTCCGCGGGCGAATGATTAGTGACCCCGCCCGCAGACTGCTCTCCGTGTGCGAGACGTTCGGTATTACGATTCGTGGGCAACAGACTGATGTTTGCCGTGGCTCATGATCGAGTTCGTCGGGGATGTCGATAGTACCGAGCGCCTGAAACGGCACTTAGTGGACGAGTCCGAAGGCAAGCTCGCTCGCTTTGGGATCAGGCACGGGACTACGCGTTGTCCGAGTTGCGGGATATGAATCGGGCGGCGATGGAGAGATTGGGAAATCCGCAGATTCTTTGAAACATGGAAGACCCGGCGTTGCGTGTTCTTATTCCAATCGTACCGGTTGTGGTATTTTTCGTTGATTAACAGCGCAACTTGGCTGCCCACTCTCATATCCATCAGTCAACTCACTCTGGCTAGGAGGCATCCAAGTCGCTTGGTCGCCAGTGGTCATATCATGAACACATATCACGGACCACGATCTTGCACCCTCTTCAAAATGAACTGTACAATTGTTCTAGTTTCATCTTCGCGGAAAGTCGATGCATTCCCTCATCCGTGCACAAGCATCCTCTACACGCTACCATCTGCGAACGCCTGCGCTTGGACGTTATACAGCTCAGCGCACTCTCCCCCACGTGCCATGAGCTCTTGTGAGTTCCAGTCTCCGCTGCTCCGCCGTCCTTTATTTCCAGTCTCTACTGTTCCGCCGTCCTTTATACATCTAAACGATATTAAGTGGCCAAAAACATTTTGTGTGAGCCTCACATGATGAGATCTCCATATAAAAGATTTATCGACTATCATAAATCTTTGTGGAGTCTGACCACGGGAGACTAGATGAGATCGGCGTGCTTGGTCAAACAGCCAAACCGGCGAGTTACGTAAATCATTGTCTTGCCTTCGCCCGATTCCCTAAGACGTTGCAAAAGTTGGTGCGGCTTTGGGATCCAATCAGAGCTCGGCTCGTCGGCGACTGCAAACCTTATGTATCCCGAAAGGAAGCCCACAAAGGTGCGAGCTCTAAATAATATGGCTGGCCACGTAACCCAAATAACATCAGCTGAGCCGCTCACGCTACAAGACGCACTTTTGTGCCGCTGACCATTCTTAAGGGTTCGGTCTGCCGGTAG
Source organism: Mycena leptocephala (assembly GCA_029378395.1). Taxonomy (NCBI): domain Eukaryota; kingdom Fungi; phylum Basidiomycota; class Agaricomycetes; order Agaricales; family Mycenaceae; genus Mycena; species Mycena leptocephala. The sequence goes on from JARJLF010002264.1 coordinate 2,267, forward strand.
GCGTAGGCGTTAGCCAGTCCAAGTACAGCCCAGTAAGCTTAATTGAATCCATCCGGCATTGATACTCAACTACTACAGCACAAAGAAATCTGCCTGTTGCGATGTTGCGATGTAAATTCGTCGTCAAATTGTTTGACCGATAGACGCATCGGTCTGGGCGAGAATTAGAGAAAATAAGGATCCTAACAAAAGAGCCGTATCTCTTCCCTGCCTCCGCATTCACTATGGGGATAAAAATGTGGATATTTCCTCGTGGTTTCCTCAACGACATTTCTCCAATTATATAAGAAATGCATAGACCGATTGCAGCACACAGGCCCACAACATCGTCGGCCTTTGTCCCTCGAAAAAACCGGTTTCAGTCCCACCCGAGCGCCTTCATGACCGAAGCTTCGAAGATTCCTCTAGGGCTGCAATGGCGTATAATTCCCTGATTTCATCCCGGTAGTCCTCGATGACTGCCTTTCGGCGGGGTGTCGTCTTCGCCGTATATGTGAATCTGGATGAAATGCATGAGGCTGTGTTTTTGTCTGGGCATTCACTTTTCATACGGTTTTGTCTGGTTCGCCACGAGTATCATCTTCGGGAGTTCGTTCATTCCGAATAGTCAGATGTCTATCGTCGCAATGTCCGCATCGCATTCTGCTCACCTGCTTGAGGATCCGAGACTGCTGAGGGGCAGACGTGTTAAGCCTTTCGACTGTGGCCCTGGTGCGGTAGCAACATCAGTATTTATTATACCTTCGCAATGGCGAGGAACGCGACACACCAAATCAAATTTCGGAACGCCGCCAGATTGGTTGAATCTGAGGCATAGGCAGGGGCGGGATCAACCAGAACTCCGGCCTTCTCGTGTCCGTCGCCGAAAACTACTGCAGAGATAATATGCGGATCCGAAGCGAGGATGTATTCTGCGCAAAGATGTGTGGTTAAAGACGAACCATTGGGTTACACCGTCATACCTAATGGCGCTGGATTGGTCTGCGCAGATCAGTTCAGAGTAAACGATCCCAAGAGGAAACTCACCTTTTCTCCGGTACTATGAATAATTTGTTCGTCCTTTCGACCGAATATCTTCCAGTATCCTGCCTTGGTGGGATGTGGCTCTAGGAGGTCAGACGTCGCATACCCGCGAATTCCGCGGATCTCGATGTTCAAAACACTGGGACTGCAGAAGGGATTAGGCTACATGATGTACGTATGAGCGCCACTAATTCTTTCGTCCAAGATCATACGCACAAGTAAAACAAGCTCGAACGTATTGCTGCCGGTCGGGATCATTTCCGCAGTGACCCGATTGGAGAATCTAAAGTAGTTCCAGTCATGATCGACTTGTGCTATCATTATCAATGTCTCAGGAGTCAGAATGCCCATCAAGCAAGAGAACAATCAGATAACTCACCCGGAAGGAAAGGGCTGACGATTCCGCCTTCGGTCCTGGAAAGAGATATCGATTGATGAAGGACCTCGGTTGAAAAGGAAAGAGAGACCTACAATCCATATGCAGCGAACACGGTGATCCCTTGTGAGGTCAGGTAATTCCCGGTCTCCTGGCTCAAAGGGCCCCCTCCGTAGATCTGACTCTGAATGTCAGTACGTTCGATGATATCAACCTTCCGGAGAACTTACAAGCCCAGTCCGCGTGCCCAGCCAATTCACATATTCCGGGTTTTGGCTCCAGGCCTTGAATCGTGTCTCAGCTGCGACGAAATGGACACAAGGGAAGAACCCACGTCGATGAATGACGGCACACCAAAGATGAGATCACTCCCAGTAACTTGTGCTGCTCGGAGAACATTGTCAGGAGTCGGCATGGTCGGCGGTGAAGCGGGTTCAAAAACGCTGTAGACCAGACCGCAGGAGGCCTGAATAAGAGCGTCAGAATGAGCATCTAGTTCATGGATAGATGATATAAGTTCATACAACTCACCGCCCACAAAATTTGTGCAATACCAGTCGCTGCAGATACTGTTTCAACGATGGGAATCAGAGACGCGGATCTCATACCGTGGTACATGGGAATCAGAGGAATGCACAGAACTTGATTAGTTAAATCACGCTCCCCGAACCACGGAGTCAAGGCGACCTGCATGCACTGGCGATTTGACCAGGAAAGAAGCTTAGGGAAGCCAGTTGACCCTTCAGACAAGTCAGCCGATTGGTTATAGTTTGGGCGAACTTCTTACCTGATGAGTGGAGGAGACAGGCGACATCATCGAGATCGCTGTCTTCGTACGGAAGGTCTCCGGACCGAAGATCTTATCGGGTGTAAATAGGTCGTCAAATGATGGAGCTGAGAATAAATTGGGAGTCGCGGTGTCCGGATATTGATTTTGAAGTGTTTGCATAGCCGCTGCGGCAAGATCGTCCATGGCAGGACCGACCAGGAGGTATTCCACACCAGCATTGTGGATGAGATTCGCAATAGCCGCCGGAGAGAGCCGTGGAGAAATCGGAAATACAACGTAGTTAGCGCGGAGACAGCTCATGACGAGGATAAAGTATGTGATAGTGTCTGAAATGGATCGTTCAGCACGCAGTCGCAGTACGGACCAGGAAGCACTTTCCGGACGGCGCGAGAATACAGACAACCGGCTTGGAACTCCCTCCAAGTGGTCGCCCGAAGCGATTTCGGAGAATTCTTGCTCCGACATATATGGCTTGGACGGCCTCGGGCCAGAAAATTGTCCTCGCCGAGCCATCTGCCCGGGGATACACAAACAATCGATGGTGGGGAGTATTTTCGAAATGCCAATCATACACCTGAGCGACGGTAAGGGATCCATCGAGAGGTGGCGGGGTGAAAGTAGCGGACGACAGTGCTTGAGAATGAGGCGGGGCGGGAATGGAACAAAGTCGCATTTCTAGAGGGAGATATCGGTATGAATGGCTCGAGGCTTTATTGAGGAGCTCAACGCCGAGGCGGGTGGCGGTGAATCTGTGGCGCAATAGTATGCACGGCCAAGCCGTAAACAATGTTACGACCCTACTGACGTCCTTCCTCCCTAAACTTCGCAGTCTACCGAACAGTAGCGTCGCTCACCTTGATCCAAATATAGTGCGTTCATCGTTGAACTTATTCGGCTGAGGAACTTTGGGAAGCGCAGGCGTGGTTTGAATGAATCGAACAGGGGTTCGCACATGCATGTGGAGCGCAGGAGAGGTTTCGTGCCGAAGAGGAAGACGCCAATAAATCAAATATCATATAAATTCACGCCACATGCCGTCGGGTGTCAATGAACTGCCAATGAAAATACACTTGTGAGGTCCGAATTGAGGCGACCGTGTTTGCCGGCCCATGGTTGGATGACGCCCAGAAGAGCCTGCGGTGTCGCTGCCTATAGGTTCTCGAATACCAGACAAGCATAGAGCTACCTGAGCTACAGACATTGACTACCGTGGCGATTAGAAGAGGCAAAATTTGACCTTAGAGGGAAATAGGGTCGCCGTTTGCAGGTGTTTGAATCCGAAAAATGAATCTGTTGTGAAACCGAATAGAAATTCTAAAAACAACACAGTGGGGCGAAACCCGTCAATTTCGTGGCAGACTTGGAGGTTGCGAGACAATTTGTGTCGCGGGTTGCATCTCGGACGCCACCAACCTGCACTGGTTTGAGGCGATGAATGTTGGGATTAGTCCCGGGAGATTCAACAGTAGTGACAAGGTAGACGTACTCTTGTAACGCTAGAATTTTATTGATGACATGCAGCTACCGTCAGGGGACATTTTGACACGCTTCAACGAGTCGGGCATGCTTGTGTTCGCCAAGGTTAGGGGTTAGTTGGGCGTTGACAAGGTCTGCATATTTCCAAGGCAACCTGCCCCCTGAACCGACCAAGTGGATATTCTGTGAATGTACCCACTGTCATCTATCCACATTTGCCGTCGAGATAATTTTCTGAGGGGGCGTTGTCAGGTCGATTAGCGGAGCCGAACTCCTACACCTCCGCTAACGACCGCGCCACTGGTGCTTCTTCGCCCCCGGTAACAATCCCGCTGCCCAAATGACTGCCTGTGCTGAGAATTTTTCTTGGACCCGGCCTAGTCGCTTTAAACAGGGTCTCGAATGCGTGGTATCGGAAGAGTTACGCCATGATATAAGTAGAATGCAATCATCATTTAACCGCACAAACTGTCCAAAAAACCGTACCACGGAGAATATCATGATCCTCTGCTCGCCACTCGTGTCATTGTCTGGACGGATAGTGCTCAGTGCACCAACAGAAGCCGACGACGAGGCTGTGACCATTCTCGACAATGACCCGGCGTCAACGTACTTCCGGCCCTTCGTGCCAGCGCGGGTCTCGATCGAGGACATCCGAGCACGACGCATCGCCGAGGCCGCAGATCCAACTTGCATAATCTTGAATATTCACACCCGGCCCAGGCAAGGGCGCAAACCAGAATTCGTGGGTGTGACCAAAATATACCGCATGGACCGCTACTACGGAAATTCCTGCGAATTCGGGCTCATCATGAGCTCGAAGCATTTTGGTCGAGGGCTGGGGCGCGACGCTCTACACGCGGTTTTCGCCTATGTGTTCGAAGAACTGAAATTCCACCGACTGATGTTCCGTACGACGCCGGGACACATGGTCATTCGGAGTTGGCTTGATCGGTTGGGTGCCACATTGGAAGGGATCGAGCGGGACGGCTCGTGGGATGGGAACGGGGGGTACAAGGATGTGTGCCATTATAGCTTGCTAGAGAGCGACTGGATGGGTGGTCTCAAGGCGAGGATGGAGGAAATGATTCTCGGGGTCCAAAAAGCACGTTTGTAAAACATGTATTTCTGCCGAAAAGTCAGCGATACATTGCTTCCTTGACGATAAGCGATGATTTCACGGTTAGAGAGAGATAGAAGCAGCTATGGTTACATACCGGCAACGGCTTGGATCCCCTGCCGATATCGACAGCTAAGTGTATCAAAAAACGCACCAAGCCGCCGCCATTGAGCGGCATATCCTTCCGCGATGCTGCCCTACGTGTGGGGTGCCTCGGGGGAGAGTATATCCTCTGCGTGGCATAAGAAAGAGACAACAGAAGACTCGGAGCATACGAGTCACAAGGATGTACCCACCCATGCAGCAGCTTGCAGATTAACACACCCAGGTGGGGACTGACGCGTTTGGATCGGACGCCACCAATATAATACAGGCAGAGAGCGCTCATGTATGCTAAAACAGCGTCAAAGGGGAGGAAAATCGAGGCTGCGAACATACATAGTCGTGACCGTATTCCCAACACTTGAGTTGCTCGTGCGAAGGAGTGGTGCTGGGGGTAGCTACTGTTCCTTGCGCGGGGCCAGGCGCAAAACAGGAATCCAGGAGGATTGGGGCCACACGAGAAAGCCCACAGCGCTATTAATGTGACTATGCGTGCGTGTCGCGGCAGGGAAGGATTCCTGAAGAGGGCAAACGATGAAGAAGAGCGTCGATGCACTGCATTTGACGGAGATCAGTGGGCCGTGATCCGTCAAAATCGGAGTTGCCATTTATATTCGAGACTTGAGCAAGTAGGCAAGGGCCCGCCGTTTAGAGGTTCCTAATGATCCTGCGCATGAGAATTGCCTGCTCCGACATGGCCCTTGGGGGACGCGTTTATCTTCGCCATCTCGCAAGAGGTGAGAGGACAGAAATTGCCATCTCGGGCTCCATGGCCGCACAGCCGACCTCGTCAGAATTCCGCTGTAATTTCCCGGGAACGACGTTCAAACTCGGGCGGATCCGAGATTCCGTAGCCTTTGCGTAGTCTTCAAGTGCGTCAGAAATCGCGTTCTTGGGCTCTCTCTCCCCCCGAGTCTCCGACTGCGATTGAAAGCCTTGAGTGGTACTCACTCAAATCTAAATAAATTCCGCAGTGAAATATGCTAGAATCTACTCGTCTCGAACAACCCTCGCTCACTCAAGCATTGTTCCATGAGCTCAGGGCTTTTTTTTGCAGAGAAGAATGCTTACCTGGCCCTTTCAAGACCCGGCAGCGTGAGGATGAGGCTTCTCTCAGGTTGCCGTTCTGAAGATTCTAGCAGCTCGTCCATTTGGGGTTTAACACCTTCACTTCACAATCGGATTTGCTTCAGGTGCGATACGGTCCATTTCACTAATAACTGGCACATCTGTGCTGTTTCCAGTGTGCAGGGTTTCACTATATATACTCATTTGTTCTGCGCAAGTGCAGCCTTGCTGACCAATGTTACAAGGCCTCATCGCGCGAGGAATCAAGTGCTTCCCTCATCATTTACTCGTTCGACGCTGACTCTCGGGCTCCCATCACCGCGTTTAACTAAGATTTAAATCCCGGGTGAATATCGTTTATTGTGCAACCCACCCGGCGAGCAACACGGCGGAAGAAGGATTAACAGCTATCGGAGGGTCATGATCCCACCCGAGAGAGCGCGAGACAACGTGGGCCCTGGTCACACTAGAGAAAAATTCAACAGCGAAGACTGATCATTTGCCTAAATTTCACTGTTTTATTCTTGTGCGGCAACTTCAATTTTTATTCTCCTTGCCGTGTACGACTGTGCCAACGAAATAAATTCAGAGCGGAATTTTCAATTCAGTGTCTACTTTAACACTGTTCTACGCTATTATACACCACCGTAATTTATTTTTTGGGCTGTTCGTGGCTCATGTCATGTTCAGCAGTTTCCACATCCCCCGCTGAAATCTTTATCGTCTGCGCTCAAATCAGCACGACATGAAAATCTTCGCCGCGGAAGTCCGGACTCACCAAAGCAGTCTCCGCATCCGTTCCCATTGGAAATACAAACCCCGTATGCCTGCTCGGTGTACAACATGCCGTTGATCTTGTTCTTGGCGGTGTCGGCGCATCCCATCAAGCTAGCAGCGTCCTGGAGGGTTTTTCCCTTGTCGGCTTGCACCGGCTTTGGATGCGTAGTACACACAGCAGTTTCCGTGGCATGCCGTGTTGTAGGCGACTGCCGGCGCGCTGAACAAGTCGTCCGGATTTTTATAGTGGCACACGTTGGTGTCGGCTGCCCATGCTGAGTCCCAGGTGGCGGGATCAATCAGGGCCTGGCAGTCGGAGAAGGTTGCTGCCAACAATGGGTAAGTTTTGGGAATGCCAGGGATACTGCTTTTACGTACCATCGCTGGTGGTGCCGCAATGGACACCGACTTGAGCGAACACAGCCGGCATAGGGAGAATGCCACCAGGGACAGGAGAGGGAAAAGTGCATGTTCGAAGCGTAAAGAAATAGAATGAGGATGTGGGGTGTCTAGGCCAGCTAGTGAGGAACAACTGATGGTTTATAGACCGCTTATATATGAGCCAGACAAGCACCGGTGCCATCAACACACAATATGGATTTGTCTAGCCTACGGCCTTGTTCAAAGGATTGTTCATCGGTAACAGGGGGCTCCCACGCCACGGAATAACAGGCTCAAGGTCCTGGCAACGACTTTGCCATGGTAACGGTCAGTAAACAGTCTGCAGAAGACACCTTTTCGCATCTAAAGGCGGCAGGGCGTACTCACTTCGGAAGTGGACAATTTCTTTCTCGGCGGCGGGCTGAGATTTCGACATGATCTGGGTTTTACTACACATATACATGAACTCTCCTATTTATGTCCCTCGTTAGAACAAAGGTCTGAAAAGTAGTAACTCAGAGAGTGGGTCAATCGAGTGCGTTACTCTTTGAGTCCAAGAATAGGTCGACGTCAAGAATAGCCTAAGTCTGATGATAATCATGGTCCATGGATTGATGCCTTCCCGCTGAACGGGCTGTAGTAACCGTCAACATTAATAGACTCCCCTTCACTTCTGGTTGAGCATACCATTCTCCAACTGCAGGTGTATGCTGGATTCGAGGTGCCTTGGCGATCCGTTTCTATCCGCAATGTTCAGCGCCCATGTTTCGGCAGTGCAGAGACCCAAGGAGATCCACAATTCATTTAGTGCATCCCAAATGCTGACCTCCGACATGCTATCCGTAACTAGGATATTAATTGACTCAATGCTGCCCTTGACTTCTGATTGAGAGTACCATCCTCCAGGAAGTGAGTGCTGGATTCGTACTCCTTTGGCGACCCGTCTCCATCGAAAATGTTAACAGTCAATATTAATCCTTCCGCAGCACAGAAACTCCCAAGGAGTTCCGCGTCCCCCTGGGGCCCCAAGTCGGAAATGTTATCCCTCAACACGCAACCGGTAACTAGGACCTCGTGGTCGCTTCTCCTGCGTAAGCAGTACAAAAAGCCAACCTAATTGCACGTCAATCCAGTCTTTGCTCATTCAACTCTTCCTTAGCGCTGGTCGCTAATAACTAGGCCCGGTGCCCAAAAACTCCCACCCAACTCTCGATTCCATCCTCTCCATCTCACGACTCTTCACGAATCCCTTCACAAAATATGCAATACCTTGCCAGCCTCCTCGCCATTGCCTTTGCTTCAACTGCGATGGCACTTCCGTCTAACGTAACTGCTCGCGATCCGGATCAGACCTGCGTACACTGTGGTACAACTAGCGATGGTGAGGCGCTCAAGACATTTCGATCATCCATGGAGACTCAATGAATATTCCAGCGACACTGTCTGACTGCCAGACTCTTGTCCAACCGGACACCTGGAATAAGGTGTGGGCCGCGGGTTCGAATGTTTGCCAGTAAGTGCCGAAAAGAGATCTAATTCAGGGATATTGAATATGCGCATTAGCTGGTCAAGTGCGACGCCGGGCTGGTATAACAACAAGGCGTACAATGTCGCCTGTAATGGGAACTGTGAGACCATCCCAGTTTATAAACTGGTTGCGTTAAATACCCTGGACAGGCTGCGCTTACTACTCACCCTACCCCAACACCGATCCAGTCTTCGACCAGGATCTCATCCGCACGCGAGGTGAACCTTCCATATGTTCTCTTCCTCCGCAGGCTGATATTAAAAATTCTCGCAGCCGCAAGCATCCTGGGTGCGGCGACACCAAGGTAAACAAAATCAACGGCCTCGAGATCACCCGAGCAGATAAATCAGGAGTTTGTTTATCGAACGGAAAGGGCTGCGGGGACTGCTTCGGTAAGTTGGACCATGCCTTGGATATTGCGATGCTGATTGAGGATTCGAAAGACGACAACGATTTTGAGTCGACCTGTAATTAATTCGCCGGGATTTCAGATTGAAAGGATTGCTGGAGTATCTCATCACTACATGTACGACGAGACTGTCATTACCAGCTACCTTGAAAGTTCAAAAGTGACTGACCTGTCTCTCGCGGGAACTACTGACGGGCAGCTCAAGAATATGCGGATGAAGAATCGACTTTCGACCCCTTGCGCCCCATTCCGCAAAATTCTCTGACTCGGAGGACCTCGCAATCGACGAGATTCGAAGTCCCGGTGATCGTAAACCAGCCAACTTCTGGAGGGGCGCTAATGTTCTGGGTAAAGCGGGCGTTGAAAAGTTTCATGCTCCGTTATGATATAAAGAGTCAGATGCAATCGTGTTCATAATTGAAGAGGAGTCCATAAGCAGTTATGGCTCAGACCGACTGTTCGTCGTCATCTTCCCCCTGGCGGGCCACACGTGCGCCCCGCGCAGCCGAGACCTCGGGGTGATGCTTCCGGCACTCGTGCTTGAGATGAATCACAGCTGAGTATCCCCAGTACCTACCCGCTTCCGCCTTGTATGGCGCCGTTGAGAGCCGCTGTGAGTTGGCGAAGAGAGACCACATCGAAGTTCACCGAGAGGTCGGCCATCCAAGTCAGCATCTAGGGCAATCTCGACATCACGCTCCGTCCAAGCGTCCAGGTCGATATGAGACTCGAGCGCATTGTGGTGGAAGGATTCTTGAAGGCTGCCTTCATTGTCGGTCGGTCTTTCGGCGCGTTGGCTCTTGGGGGAGGGTGTAACATCTGAAAAGTTTGGCTTCTCGATAGTTACGACCACCGGATCTAGCGAGAAGCACTGGAAAATAGAATTTCGTTAGCATTGGCTTGGGCCAAAGCATTTGGGATACACCTTATCTTCGTCTTCCCCTTCATGTCCTGGAAGCACCGACCTGTCAACAGTCCGCCAGTGTATAACTCGATTCATGCAATCAAATCCTCATAATTGGGCCCTACTGAAGCATGCCTACATAGGAATTACACGAGTGCGTATCCCTTTCACATGGTACCATGATCATATGTGCGCATAACCATGTTTGTGCCGTAGATTCCGCTGCTACTGCCATTATCTCTCTGAGTATGGCAAATAATTAGATTACACCTGCACTCCCTGACAGACACGTTTCTGGTCTAGTGCCTCTCGCATACACTGCGCATAGGGCTCACATTTTTCTAGTCAAATTGGCCATCGCTTGACGTTCAATTCATTTAACTCCGCCCACTGGTCCCTAGTCTGGTGCCTGGTTAATACATCGGATTTTTCGCCATCTGTGTGAGGCCCATTTCTGTTAGTTCCTCTCCATAGATCCAGCTGTTGATAGACCAATACCCACCCCCATAATCTCCTTCGCTATTGATGCCAGCAGAAAGCTTAGTCCCATTGTATGTGCTGCTCGCTTTTTTATAGATGATACATCTCATAAATGCCCCTCCGCAGCGCTGGATTATTTGCGTACAGAGTACAATAGCTGGGATTGAAACATATCCTTATGATTCTAATAGTAATCAGTGGGCGACAGAGCACACAGCGCAAAGGGATCTGTGCCTCAAGCTAGCAGAAAGGAGGAGCAGATCCCGGCGACTTTGGTCCAGTATTATTTCAACGCCTTTGGAGATCCCGCACCTATCGCTATAGGACTGACTGGAACGAAGGTTGAATTTCTGCTGTTATCCTGGCCGTTGTTCAGCGGGGTTCTACCTAGCATTGAGCCGACCCTGAGTCTCTATTCTGTATTATTCAGCGAATGTCATCGATCATAGAACGTTGTTCAGGCAAGTCCTGACATTTCAGATATCTTTTTGGCTGCTCTATTCCTAAATATTCCGTACCCACACCTTTTGCACGGGCAAGTCATGGGAGCTATCACAGCCGGTAAGAGCATATATCACAAAGTTGTCTCAGCTTTATACTGAGGGAGCTCAGGCCGCATGAATCGAGTCCAGAGAATAATCATCAATCTCTCGAGTTTCTTGCACCGTTTTAGCCAATGTAAATGTTCACCCGAGAACCACAGAGATATTTTCTTTTGCAAAAGCTCTCAAAAGCGACCTAATCGGCTGCGTGAGTGGTTTTACTGATGAATTCTTCACCCGAGAACTATAGAGATAGTTTTTCTTGGAATAGCTCTCGAGAGCAACCCAATCATACGGGTGGTTTTACCGATGAAATACAGTAACTCGAAATTAAAAATTCAAGGAATATTACCTTGATTGATGTTCTGGCGACTGTGGTTTGGCTCACCACAAAAAAAAAAAACATGGTAAATATATTTCAGCTTACAAACCGATTAGTGGGCTCGGCCGCGACAGCGCGCTAATACAGGTCCAGCATCGAACGAAATAAGCTGTGGTGAATTCGGGCGATTGTTGCGATGAAGAGAATAAAACAAGGAAAATTACAGTAAATAAAGTTAAGATTGCATCCCTTTCAGTGCGATATTCAGTTCCTCTGCCTCCTTGAATTTGCCTAGTTCCGTGTATGTCGCAGCCAGATATTGCATTGTGTCAAGAATTTGGGGATGGTCGGCACTCAGCAGCTTAGTCTGTTTTTCAAGTGCCTCAGTCAACAGTTCCTGTGCCTCCTGCCATCTCCCCAACTTGCTGAATGTACATCCCAGGCTTGACATGGTGTGGAGGGTGCCTGGATGATTCTTCCCAAAAATTTCTGTTCGCTTCTCGAGCACAAGAGTATTGAGTTCCTGTGCTTCTCGGAGTTTTCCTGTTTTGTTATATGTTATAGCAAGATTCCCCATACTGTGTAGGTTGATGGATGCTTGTCACCTAGCACCTTTTTCCGCTTCTCAAGGACTCCAATTTCAAGGTGCTCAGCCTCCTGTAAATTCCCAGTGCTTTGTAATGTGACTGCTAGATTTGCCATGGTTCTCATGGTCTCAGCATGGTCATCACCTAGGATCCTTCTCCGTTTCTCAAGCAATATGACCTCAAGTACTTTTGCCTCCCGCGGTTTTCCCAATCTCTTCCACGTGCTGGCCAAGTTTGCCAATAGCCGTCAGTGTGTCGGGATGATTGGCCCCCAGAATATTGTCCGCTTCTCAACAACAACAAGCTCAAGCACCTCGCCTCCTTCAATTTGCCCAGTTCTGAGTATATAATTGCAAGATTGCCCATAGCATAGAGAGTGTCTGGATGGTTTTCACCCAGAATATTCTGCCATCTCTCACCACCATCAGCTGAAGTTCTTCAGTCTCCTTAGTCTCGAGGCTCTGACAAATAGCTCCGAGGTGACCATTATATGCAGGGTGTCCGGGTGGTTGTCACCTAAAATACTTCTCCGCTTCTCAAGGACTGTTCGCTGAAGCCGCTCAGCTTCCATAAATTTCCTAGGCTATAATATGAGCCTCCGAGGTTTCCCATGGCAGTAAGGGTCTCTGGATGATCGCCCCCAAAAATATCTGTCCACTTCTGGAGGGCCACAACCTGAAGTCCCTCTGCTTCCTTTGGTTTCCGAGCATATCATATATCACTGCGAGATTGCCCATGGTCCTCAAGGTGTCAGGATGGTTGTCCCCAAGAATATCCCTTCGGGCCTTCAGTGCTACAACCCGAGTTCTTCTGCCTCTTTCAATTTTCCAAGGTGCTCGTATGTCCATGCAAGCCAGTACATAGCTTCAAGAGTGGCTATGTGGGTCTCTCCAGAAGTTTTCTCCTGTCTTCAAGTGCTGTTGATTGAAGCTTCTCTGCCTTCCATGGGTTCCCCGAAAAAAGGTAGACCTTCCCATACTCACTCTGAAATCTGTAACTATAGTTGGGTTGCCTCTCATTAGGCATTCAATGTGTGGCAGGATCCATAGACTCTCTAGTTGACATTTCCTCAGATAGTCCAGCAAGAGACATTCCCATGATTGCAGTCATGCAATATGATCCTGTTCGTTAGAGAGAGTGCTGTGGATCCAGTCATGCACAAGGGGATGCATTGAGAACATATTATTATCTGCACTGAAACTGATCAAGGAATATGCTCTAAGGTCATTGGTCACATCTATGAAGGATAGAGGATCCCAGACACCAGAGGGCCTCAGAAAATCTGACAGCATCTTCAGTGGCAACTCCAGTGCTTCCTTTGATGGCCCCCGACGGTTCAAATTGGTAATGTACTGCATTTTTGAAAATGTCTTCTGAGATCCCCTGGTAATGCAGGAATGAACAAAGTCGGAGGATGGTTTTGGCCGGCTCACAGAGCTGATCAAAGCTAATCTGCCAGGTTGTATATACTGTCCAGGCATAATTATCATGGGATTGGGCCGCCCTTCAGCTAGCAGTCGAGCTCTGTTGTCACTATATAGACCCAGGTAGCTGTCTATGTTCCGGTCTTTGCAATGAATGCACCAGCTTGAATGACAGCAAGAGGTAGGTAGTGGAGCACCTATGAAAATGATGAATTGACTACAAAATTAATAAAGCTTTGACTGACTGACCTTTACAATATTGGCCGCAATTTCTTTGTTGTGGTTTGTGGCATCTTTAGCAGCACTTCTGAGCAACAGGGCTATGGCATCTACTTCTTCCATATCCGTGACGGAATAATGAGCACCAGCATAAACACACAGTCCAGGGTTCCGAGATGTGATCAGGATATTCCCATGACTACAGTGGGGGAAATAATCGTTGAAATTGATCTTGGATCATCAGCATTGTCAAATAAGAGAAGCCACTGATCCTGTTTGCTCTGAAGCCATTGAATAGCATCACTTGCTGATTCGCCAACACACTTCATTTTGGCTATAGTTTTTAGAGCTGCGTCAATTGTTGCAGTCGTGCTTGTGTCAACCAGAAAAATGTCAGTGAACCTGGTGATAACTCAGGTCAGTTTCAAATCCATGGGAAGTGGACATACGTACTGAGAAGTTGCTTCCTGTATGAACTTGAGTGCAATTTGTGTTTTCCTGAACCACCTAGTCCATACAGCACAAAGATGTCTTGTGATGTGGTATTCTGGCCAAAGTATTGATGCATTTCATCAAGGATAGTTCGTCTGCCATGGAAAATTCTGGTCGGAGGCGGACAATTGTTGATCGGTTTGGAGACTTGTGGCTGTATCACATCTGGTGAGTGTACATTAGATTTCATCACCTTACCCTGAAGAATAATCAATTACTAGGTGAGATTATGGTCAAAGCTTTTGCACGCCCAAATTTGTGTCTATCATTGTCATGAGCTGAGATATCATTAGTCAGAAAGCCTTTTATCTGCCGAAAACAGTGTACTTGCCATGAAGTTTGCCCGCACTTCACGGATCCTTTCCCGGAACCTGCTAATCTCGTCTGATGTCTGTCTGACTTGAGAACTTCTTTGAGTCGAGGACCGATTCCTCGGTTTAGCTGGCCGATGGTGAACAGTCTCCACTACGTCCTGCAAAAACCTAAAGTGAAGATCAATACCTAACCGTTGACAGAGAGCTGGAATTACTCGCCGTTCAAGTTCCTCACACTGGAGTTTGGAACTGGATGGCAGTTGTATCTCTGTGAAAACCTATTCGGTCGCGAATAACTGTGATGATATCCAAGTGTCTGTGCACAGCTCTCTCATGCTGTCCCGATTCTTTTGAACTTTCTGAAACGGTCACAGTTAGAATACTTGGAGATAAGCAACCATTTACTACAGTCTGCAGACCTGAACTGTCTCCAACAGGAATACTGCAGCCCCGAAGACGCTCTGGAGGTACGGAAATGGGAGAGATTCTGTGGCAGCCCTGATTGCCTTCGCATTGAGATTAGGGCCGGGAGCCAGTCTGACTCGGGAGACAATGGCAAGCTAAATCGTCGAAAGGGTGATCTCAGTCCTGTTGAGAGGACTTCGATGTAGTTGGGAGCTGTGAGCAGACATGGCAGTGGAAGCGAAAAGCGAGCCACAAGCATTTTCCCACTCATGCTTCCTCTAGGAACAGATCAAGGGCTCCAGTCTTGCATCAGCCTTCTTAGTCGCATGACAGATGTTCGAAAATATCTCACTGAGCTGCTATTATGATAAGGAAACCCTATATATAGCTGGACGAAAATTTGAGAGCATCTAGTATTGGTCCAGCGATTAGCTAACACTAGATAACTTCTGGGTTTGGTTCACATTTTCCGCAATTTGTCTCCAAGACAGGTTCAATTTATGGAAAAGAATTGTCAGTCGAGAAATGGAACTGTTGCTGTTCGGATTATGAGGGGACATTGGAGATGAGTCCCATGGTACTGTAGTAATCCGATCCGACCAAGTGTTCAGTGACGGCGACCTCCAATTTTTTGATGTACTCAAAAACACGACAATTCAAAGAGACATTTGTCGGCCATCTCGGTGAAACGTGAGAGGAAATTCCAAAAATTGTGAACACTTGGTCGGATTACTACAGTACCCGAGGCCGCAGCTCGTGCTCTGTTACCAATCCACTCGACAGCCAGAGAAATCGACTTTCCTTTCAGCCATGCCCCTGGGATGTACAAGTCAAAGAGACTTCAGATCTCAATGAGAGCTCAGAACCAATATAAGTGTCTCACGTCAGCAGTGTTCCAACACGTCAGCAGTGTTCCAACCCGAAATGTGTTTGAACACGAATGCTAGAGTTCCAAACGAGAAATGACACGGGAGTTTGATGCTTCACCACTCTGTGCTTCGACGGGGGCAAAAAAATGAGATCCTTTGACGGTTGGAGTGCGACAGGCAAATGACCCCAGTCAGCAGATCATGGACATTGCGGCCCGCATCGCGCCAGTGTGAATTATTCCTGGAACACAATTTTGGAACCGGCTTCAGCTGTCAAACACAGGTCCGACATATCCAAATGGTAAGAAACTGCCAATATCGACAATTCGGAACTCACGGCAACTCCAGGCAGGATGCTGCATGATGCCGATGGCTATGGCATTGTGTGCCGATTTCCGGCATGAAGTGGGGCTGTCGGAGTTTTGACTTCGGCTCAAGGTTGTGTTGCGCGCGAGTCAAATCACTAACGAAGTTGTGAATAGTATCTCCAGAACTCTATTCAACCTTTATATTTAATAGCAAAAATGTCAATGCTGGCTATTACAGGCATATAGAAGCATCAAACTTAGAGGCTCCGAGACAATGAAGACTTAAGGTGGCAAGACCGAAATGTAATGATATGGACTGATTGGTTGAGGGACGCGGAGGTTCGATTCCATCCGGCGGCATGTTTTGCCATCCACCTATTCTTATTTTTTCTTGCGGCCAGTTTATATTATATTCGTTTCCTTTTCCGGCTTGAGAAGTGTCGGCTCTATAATATAGTAAGTCGACTCCCGAGTGAGGTTAGGACCATCCAACAACGAAACTCCCATCTAGTGAGCCTCGAGTTTGATTCCAGCCAAATTCCGAAACGAGCTGTATAAGCCATCGTAGGCGCGGTGGCTGCCCCGAAGCCTGTTCGGAATTGTATCAAATTGAAGCGGGAAGGGGCATTCGGTCGGTCCTTGGGCATCGTTTTTTGGGCGGATGGCTAGACAAAATATTGTTTGTTTGACAGCATCAACTGGTTCTTTCTAACAGTCTATGAAGTACATTGCGATATGTAGCGACACACCGTCCCGCAATGAAATCATTCCATTGTTATATAACCTCCTAGCCCCTGTAATTCTTGGACATTTCGGTCAAGAAGACAGACGGGTGTTCGACTCGCCGGCGGATTTTTTCCCCCGTATGTTCTTGTTTCTTATTCTTGTCAAGTCAACAAAGCATTTCCGACTGCACCGCCACATCGACGATCAAACGATGTTAGGAACATACTGCACCGTAGAGGCGTTAGTTTCCCCGCGGACAAAGTCTGAGACAGCGACCGTTACAGCACGAGAACCATGACCGTCATCAAGGGTTTGCGGACTGCCGGTAACACGGCCTACCCCATACCCATTGAGGTGCGTTCATCGGATAGTTCTAGCGTTGGGTCAGAGCAAAAACTATGACTTACAGGACAACGCTTACATTGTATGTATCGCTGTCGGGACTGCCTGGACGAACGAAGTTATGGCATCGAGGGTGATGAATTGGTAGCAGGCGGAACGGCAATCGATTGTGCGGAGCACACTACAAAAACGACCACGCCGTCTGCGAGCAGGGGGGTGGTACTGGTAATATAAACACGTAGGTCAGCAAGGATAGTGCTGTTGCCAGTGCCTTTGGTGCACCAGACACATGTGTTGTAGTGCGCATAGTGTGTGGCGTAGGTCGAATTGGGCTTGTTGATGATGACACGACGGCCAGCTTTCAGCTGAAAAAATCCGAGAATATTGAAAGATAACATGAATGCGGAGGGATGATGGTGAGATGTGTGAAGAGCGTCAGCGATATAAATCAGGACATGGGCTTAAATGTGCACCATAGTGGTCTCGTCATCGCAGCAGGCTGGAGAGCCAAGATGAACAAAAACAGGTTGAACGGAACAAACCTCGATGAAAGCATCAAAAAAGCACAGTCCGCAGCCGTTAAGAGCGGTTTGCCGGCCGAAGTGGACGAAGACGACGCGTATATGCGGCACGCAGCCACATGTAGAACTGTGGGAGAAGGCACAGCATGTGTGATAATAGGAGTCAAGCAAAGGAGATAATTTGTGGTTTCACTACCCCATGAGGACTGAAGATTGACAGGAAATGGAGAAGGCCGTACACGAAGACGGAGGAAGACAAAAGGGATTCAGCCGAATGGAGAGAAGTCCAAACATATACAAAGAATCGCGAAGCATTTGCTTAAAGAACGGTTAATGTAAAGCAATGCCGGATCACGGACCGATGAAGCGGGATGATCAGTTTTTCACATTATCGAGGTGAGACCTGGAACCTTAGTCGGTGCCAGGAACTGAAAAAATAAAAATCGGCCCTATATGTTTTTTTTTGAATGCCGGTGCCCCTTTGAATGTCGGGGGTAAGTATACAAGCTATGACAGTTTACTGCGCGCTTACTCGTGGCTACCCCTGCTTACCTGGGTCCGGGCATCAGAGCAAATCGATTGTCTCCTGCAGACGCATGCCAACATCGTTCTTCACACCGGCTTGAAATTGTCGTGTAAGCATATGGTTAATAGACACAGGTGGCATGACTCCATCTTTCTCAAACGCCCCCGTAAGCACCGCGACCATCTCATTCCCTTCAATAACCTCCAACACACTGAAAACCTCTGTTTGGCTGAAAATCGTGGAGCAGTCAGGCGCATAAAAAAAAGAACAGAATAATATGATTATCAACAACATTAGGGACGTAGAACAGACGTCGAAGACCCAGGATAAGCGCTGTATGCCGGCCAGGGATAGTAAATTCCTTGCATGGGGATTGCAGATTGGAATTGTGTAGTGTGTGGGAGGAAATAGTGTGGATAATGTTATGGAGGAAGCTGGGTAGGAGGAGTCAGAGTAGGATGGGTTGGATGGGACTGCACTACCAGGGATCTTCTGTCGACCTGTAAAACAGAAAAAGTGAGAAGCACCGTGTATGAGCATTTGGGCTTAGGATTGAGGATGGGGAGCATGTATTTGTTTGGAAGTTCAGACTGGTGTAGCACCAGAGGAAGGTCATCAGGAGCAGGAGCGGGAGTGGAGCGAGAAGTATTGTTGGCGGTAGCGGGTTGAGGTGGAAAGAAATACCAAAATACTGGGATAAGATTGTCATGGTTCGGGTTATGGCACTACAGACAATTGTTAGATTGGAAACTGTCCACAGCGGTGTCATATCATGCACCTTCAGCTAGTCCTCCCCTTTATGTGCCCTGCTGATGGCCCTCCCGAGCTGGATTCGGCGATGAGAAGTGCGCATTGGGCAGCAGAAGATTGTGTCGGCGACACTTGTGGTTTGCTTGTGGTTAGAGCTTGTGCACGTCGTAGTTCATTGGTGGCGACATGCGTCGCGTTATGTGTTTCTATTTGCCTTCGTCGTCTCGGCAGCGGCGGCAGATCAAACGGGCGCCACTTTGCCGCCATCAAATAGTTACGTTTGAGGCGGAACGTCAAAAGCACTTCAAGCCAGCTCGAGCCGTAGCCGAGCCGGCTGGCTCGGCTCGGCTA
This sequence comes from Mycena leptocephala, assembly GCA_029378395.1. Lineage (NCBI taxonomy): Eukaryota > Fungi > Basidiomycota > Agaricomycetes > Agaricales > Mycenaceae > Mycena > Mycena leptocephala. Next base: position 21,399 of record JARJLF010002264.1, read on the forward strand.
ATTTTCGGCTCGGCTCGTACGGCTAGCGGCTTCGAGCCAAGCCGTGGCAACACTAAGTCCTGTTTCACAGAGGCACTTCTGCACAGTTCAAGCTAAGCATGGGAAAGCGTCATACCTGCTTGCCGGTGGACACGGGCAGTCCAGGACTCCAGGACCCAGGCCATTAGACGCAAATCAGACGTGGGTCCCCTTCAACGAGCAGTCCCGGTACGCGGTAAATTCCGCTGTACGCAAAGCACTACAGGTTGTTCCCATCGAACACCAGATTCATAAAGTGTCTATCCGCGTTTCGAACTCGCCTCGCGGAATGGTTGATTCTCCCCACCGGGGTCTAAATAATCGAACAGATGATCGTGGAATGAAAGTTTGGCGGATGCTCTGCAACATTAGGCGCTTCAGGACCCACTACCTAAAGTTAGTGGGCACTACATCACATATCAAGCTACGATCGTTACATTATCAAAGACTGTTTAGGAGGACTCAACCTTGACCAATTTCTTGGCCAGGTCTTGAGCGTATCCGCACATGGTAAGCGTTGCTGTAAGGATAGGCCATTAGTAAAGGCCCGAAATATAATGCTGAAGCAGGTTTTAGCACTCACGGTTCCATGATCCAGAGGAAGGGAACAGTGCGCCGCCCGTCACATAAACGTTGCCGCAACCCTTGGGGGTATATTGTGGGCCCACCGACGCGTGTTCATCCTTCTCTAAGTCGTCACTCATATAAAGAGTCGAAGTTTCGTGAACTATCCCAGGGACACGAATACTATCTTCCGTTGGCCGTTCTGTCCGCCAACTTGCAGACGAATCATGCCAGTATTCGAGAGCCTCAGCCCTATCGTCTGCCATGACTTTGATTGCATCATATCTGTGGATGTACAATTAGTTTGTGCTCATCACGCATGAGCCTAGTAAAATCAACGTACGTGGCTTCGTCCATGATTTTCCAGAGCTTTTTGTCCTCTGGGGAGACATCAACTTGGAGTTGAATGTTCGTAGTCACATCCGGGTTCTTCGGGTTTAGCTTTACCCAAGAATGTGGGTTCGTCTCCGATAATTCTCCCAACGTTGCGCATACTGATTGAAAGTTGTTTGTTTTGGTCGCAGTGAGTTTAAGAGATAGGTTATTGGAGAGTAAGACGAACCCAAGACGATATGGCGCTGGGAATCCGCCAACTGTGCCTCTGTGGCAGCGGCAGCATAATCGGGACACATTCTACCAGCATCTTCCGCATCCGTCTCAGGATGGGGCGAGTGAATAGCAGTGACTTGAATGTGATACTGATGCTGCGTCTCGGGGTCCCTGCCAGCGACATAGGCTGCTCCAATCTCGAGATGCTTCTTGAAGCCATCTTGATCAGAGGGGGCGGTAATAGGGAAACGAGCTGCGATATGAGTGAGGAAGTGACCGCTGAGGCGGCTCCCAGCACGATCTTTAAGATCACCGAGAGAGTTCATCAAGATGGTAGTGGCTGGTATGGCGCCTGTTGCAAGAATGATATTGGTCCTGCTCTGAGGGAAACAAAGAGCACCGCGAGATGTGTGAAGGATATTTGCGCGTTGATCAGGATCATTGGGATCGACATCAAATCGTTCCACCACCGTGTCGGTGGCAATCATAAGAGGACTGCCTTCCTTCTTTTTCGCGAGACGACGCTGACGTTCATAGATTTCCAGTAGTGGTCCGGGGGTGGAGAATTTATTGAAAGCGATTTTGGAGAGGGAGGTGGTCATGCCCACGGCGAGCCTAGCAGAATCTGCGGTGTCAGCGCCCTGAATTTCTTTCACACCCGCTTTGAGCCTCTGATCGATAATTTTCTGAAGTCCTGAGAAGACGGGATCGTCGAGCTTGGGATCGTCGAGTGGAACGACATGAAGGAGTGTCTCGGCATCCGTCCAGAATTGCTCCTCTGAGGCAGTCTCGAGCATCGAGGTTGGGAAACCACGCATGAGATCGGGGGTTGGACGAGGGCACCAAGCCGACCAAAAAGTGCTGCGCCCGCCGAAGAAGGGACAGGATCCGTGCATATACTATTAGAAGTGTCAGACGGCCCACGAAAAATGAAGAGTATTCCTTGGACTAGCCTTGATCTCGCTATTGAACGTCTTGGAACTCAATTGCCAGGGAAAGGTCTCCGAAGGGCCTCCGAGAACAAGCTTGAAAGGAAGAGGAAGATTCTGTAAGAAGTGTCACTATATGGGTAACTAATAGATAATAGAAAACGACTGACCTGAAAGTGCTCAGGAAGCCAGAATCCTTGAAGATAAATAATTAGACGAATTCGTATACCTGAAACCCGCCTCACCCCCTCTTTCGAGAACAAGGATTTTCCTCTTGGGGTCCCTCTTGAGAGCTGTGTCGATGTACGCCAATGCACAAAAGCCACTTCCGACGACGACATCGTCGAACTCGCCATGATCTACGGAGAGCAGAGATGAGTAGAGAACCATCGTCTAAACAGCTACCTTACCAAGAATAGCATTCCAGGTCGCGTCATCTACAAAGTAATGCTTCGCAGTAGCCGATGCAGGTGTAGGAGACTGAGCCCCAGGTTGAGGGAAGCCGTAAGCGTTTGCAGGGGTACTGGGTGCGTCAACAGGAGGGAGAACGGGTGGCTTTCCGATACGATAATGAAAGGAAGGAGCGGTAGAATGGGCGGTTTTGAGATAATCCATGTGTTGTAGTGATATCCGGGCAGATAGTACGTTGGGATGCTCTGAATCTGTTAAGAATATTTATACTGAGGACCAAAAGAATCAGGTGATCACAATACTACGACAAGCTCTCCATTTCGTGTGTCGGAATTCCGAGCCCAACGCTCGCTAAGTATCTCCGACGCCGCTAACTGGCGTATCAAGGCCTCAGGTACGGTACCTTGCCCTCTCCCCTTTCATTTACCTTGTTCTGCGTCCCGTTCTCATTCTCCATTTGGCTTCATTTGCCAAATATTTTGCCCCCTACTATTTCTTGACAAGTTCCCAGAGCTCCAGGACATTTACGCGTTACTCACCGTTCTTGTCTTCAAGCTCCCCTCACTGCTCTTCAGACATGCCAGCCATCCAGAGAATCACATTCCCCGCCTCCGCGGCCTTTTTGTCCGATCCAGCTATCCTGAATACGGCATTGGACATCTTGAAAGCTGCCCCAGGATACATCAGGTACGCTTCGTATTCAAAAATTAAATCCAACCTTCTTACGCTCTTTACCCTGCAGCTGTTTCCATGGGCTCCAGATCGACGACGGCAAAACAGGATATTTGATCGGCGGTAATTGTAACGCTATCCTAAACCCCTTCCATTACTCACGACCCTGTGTTCGACGCAGTGTGGAAATCGTCCTCGGCCTACGACGTGTTCGTCCAAGGGGCAGCGTACTCCGAGTTTGTGAGCGCGCTGCAGGGCGCGGTGGACGGCGATCTCGAGATTCACTCCTTCGAACCCGATGCGGCGGATCCAACCGTTCCGCTCGCGGCGCCCGTGACGGAGCTAGCGTTGTTCACGATGAAGGACGGCATCAAGTCAGAGGACATGTTAGACGTCTTCCGCGAACTCGCGCGGGGACTCGATGGTGCTCCCGGCGCTCATGCGCCGTGCTGCTGGGCTCGGAGCAAGGAAAGCGAATCAAAAATCTCGGTTGACGTCGGGTGGGACACCGTTAAGGTCGGCATACACATCCGTTTAGATGACGTGGCTAATGAAAACATCATCGTGTAGGCGCACCGGGACGCGGTCAAGGAGGGAACTGAGCTGCACAAAGTCATACAGGCCGTGCTCGAGAAGACGGAGTTTGTGCTCATGGGGCATGCGCATCTTGTTAAAGCGGCGGTTCGCGTCCATCCATAGAACGTACAATTTTCGACTACCCTCATTTGTCCTTTAGGGCATGATCTAGACATCCGTGGAGAATCGCGGGTCGAAGGATATGAATGATGCGTTGTGTGGTTCCCTAACCCCTAGCCCATAGATGAGCGACGGGTCACCGCGCGCAAGACCGAGGAGGGAGTCCGACGTCTGCAGCGAGGGTATTCCACCTCGGTGCTCCAGGGTGGCACGCTGTATACAGTCGAACGGTGTACTTTTTTCGGATTTCGTCAGCAAGGTGAGCACAGTGCGACGCGATGGAATGAGGTATGTCAACGAGCTATTGATTCTCAAAAAAATGGTCGAGCACACACCTGTCCACACTATCGTGGATCCAAAATTCCCCTGTCCAATTGGAATTGCGCGAGCGCCAGCCGCAATGCCGTAGATCACGCATGTGTATCGGAGCCATGGGGTGCGAGCGGAAATTGGTTTAGCGGAAGAGTGGAAGCGCATTCTGTAAAAAAGGACCACGGGTCGGAATACAGGATGTGACAACGACTGGGGAGAAGGGGCAAAAACGTACTGAAGAATTTCGACGCGAGGAAGAGTGGCCGAGAAGAGCGGATAGACTAGTTGTAAGTCAAACGACGAAAAGGGGATTCACTATTAGCTTCACATCGTCGCTGCCATCCAACGCCTCACATCGTTCTTCTTGTAACTCTGCAGAATCGTCGGCACTAGGATCATGCGCACTCTACATCGCTTAGGAAAGCTGTGGAGTGATAGCAGCCCGGCTGCCCGAAGAGTTGAGAACGGATCACGAATGAGTTGCGAAGAGAGGTAGCAGAAACGTCCAGTAAAAAATCCTGTTGGAAGGAAACGCGGGCGTGTACCTCGGGGAAAGTTGAGCGTTAACTTGGACTCGGTGGTCGGTGAAGCTACACGTCCTGTCAGCCCGGTGTAGGCGATGCAGATGGACGGCCCCTAGTAGTGGAGGAAGAAGAGGAGCTAAGCTAAGCGTGGCTGTGCTTGATCCGCGTTCCGATCAGATCTTTTTGTTGCTTTGTGTGGCGATGCATGCACGCATCAGCAAACATCGCCTCTCTTTCCTTGCCACCACGTTCGGGATCCCATCCAATTTGCTGGACAGAACGAATGGCATCTTAAATTTTGTGACCAAGACTCAAATTTTCTCCCGCCATGGCCATTACCCAGCCGAACACTTGGGAATGGCCTTAGATATTGGTACCTTGGCCGAGGCTCGGGCTGGCTCGGGCTCAGAAGTCTTACAAATCGAACTCCCATCGGAGGGAATAAAAACCAGCAGGCACCTTCCAGTCTCACTAATTCTTATCCCTGTTTCTAAATCTTCCCCAAATGACTGAAACGCAAGACGCCGCTCCTCTGGAAAAGGCAGACAGCAAAACACCAAGTAGCGCCACATTGTCGGGTACTTCGACTTTCAAAAATGGTTGGCAAGAGTTCGGTTTCGTGTTGGCAGTCATGCTCGGCCAGTCGTTCAACCTGACCCCATTTGGAGCGGTGAATATCCTTGATCCTCCTTGAAGTCACTGTCTCAATTTCACTCTGCGCAGACTTTGAACGCTCGGTGGCTTATCGCCGATGATCTGGGTGTTCCTGGTGATAACGGACAAATGTCTTGGATCGCTGCCGGATTTTCCATCACGACAGGGAGCTTCGTTCTCGTTGGTGGCCGATTGGGGGACGTATACGGTCATCGCCTCGTCTGGCTTCTGGCCCTCGCCTGGTCAATGGTGTGGAACCTTGGTAATTTTTCAATCGAGTCTAGATCCTGCCAAATTACTGACCGCATGCACACCAGTCTCAGGATTTGCTCGCTCGTGGGTCTCCCATCATTCTGGTTTCATTATCTCATCAGTTGCGCAGTCCAGCATTCTACGACGCGGCGCGGGGTCTCACCGGTATTGGTGCCGGGCTCATGCTCCCCACCGCTGTTGCCCTGCTCGGACAGACGTACCCTCCTGGTCGCAGGCGTAACCTCGCCTTCGGATTGTTCGGTATGCTCACTCATGCGTCTCCGGCGCGAGCTGACGCTCTCTCTAGGCGCTTTAGCGCCATTCAGCGCGGCGGGAGGCTCAGTTCTTGAAGTATTACTTGCCCAGCTTGTTAATCCACAATGGATATGGTGGCTCCAGTGCGTTCTATCCATTCTTGCTTCACGCACTCGAAACTCAGCTCATACGTAGCGCCATCAAAAATGCTATCAACCTCGGGATTGGTCTCGCATGCATTCCACCCACCATTGGTGCAGGACTGGGCGGCGACGTAGACTGGCTCGGCGCATTCCTTGGCGTGACAGGTCTGATACTGTTCAACTTTTCCTTCAAGTAAGCCGTCGAGTATGCTGTGTGGCGAAAATTCTAACTTCTCCTTGTGCAGCCAAGCCCCACTAGCCGGATGGGAATCGCCTTCAGTCATCGTCCCAGTTGTTCTAGGCATTACAACGCTCTTTCTTTTCGCCCTGTGGGAAATCAAAGGCGCCAAGTCCCCGATTCTCCCATTCGGCATTTGGAGGGCACCCACATTCCTCGCCGTGATGTCGAGCGCGTTTCTGTCTTTCATGTCCTTTGGCATTTTTATATTCTGTGCGTGCAGAAAGTACTGCATATCCACTGCTAAGGTTAAATCACCCGAACAGACCACATCCAATTTACCCACGACTTCCGCGGCACGACCGCGCTGCAGAGCATGGCATGGCTCGTACCATTCACAGTCAACGGTTTCCTCGCGGCGTGCCTTGTGGCGGTCCTGATCAGCAGAGTCCCCGCCCAGGTGATATTCTGTGTGAGTAATCCGGTCAACACTTGTCGCGCCTCGTCGCAGAATTCAGCTGAATTCTTTCTGTGGCAGGCGGGCCTCATTGCAGTCATGCTCGCAAACATTCTCACCATGACCGCGCCGGTGTCGGGACCGTACTGGACGGCGCCGTTCTTCGCGGCAATGCTCGCGCCGTTCGGACCAGATATGACATTCACGGCCGCGCAGCTCGTCGCATCCAACACCGTGCGGCGAAGCGAACAGGGCGTCGCCGGATCGCTCGTTGGGACTGCACTTAATTACGGGTGAGTGGCACGCACAGATAGGTGTTTCCATAATAATCATAATATATGATATAGGATGGCGCTCGGCATAGGACTCGGCGGGACCGTCGAGGCGTACACCAATGCAGGTGGGACGAAGCCTCTGCGCGGGCTTCGTGGCGCGATGTATCTTGGGTGTGGGATGGCCGTGCTGGGGATTTTCATCGTGGTTATCTTTGTAAGGGTGCCGAAGGACAGGAGAGATGGATATGACGATGAGTCCGAGGCGCAAGAGAAGATACAGGTATGAGCCAATATCATTCAATGTATTTGCTGGTTAGTCGCATGTTAGATATAGAGTGTTTGAAATAATACCTTAATTGGGTCCCCGAGTCAATTTTGCGAACACGGCAGACAGCAACGCAGACATCCAGTCGATCACTTCGTCGCGAGTATCCGACAAAATTATAAATATCGAATACGAATCTCTCTCAAGAACTTGCCACGGTGGTCTCAGAGGACTCGTTCTATACCAGAGCAGACTGAGCTAATTCCTCCGTGAACCTCCGGCAAGATTATTCATTGTGATGTCTAGTAGAATACGGCAGTAGACATTTGAGAGGAATGATACCCATTACAATGAAGGGATTGAACTATCACGACGGCACAACCCACGGTTTGAACGCGTTGTCAACGGAGTGGACAGACGCGTTCAAATCAGGAACCGTCCTCCCAATCACGGCGCGAAAGTCCGACTTTTCGATCCAGTCAAGCCCTTCTTGAGTGTATTGGAATAAAACAACCGTGAATAAATGGTGCAAGTCTCAACAAACGTGGGAACTTACTACCGCTGCAGTATAATCCGTCGTAAAGAACCGGTCGGTCATCAGTCGGCGCGAAGCCGCAAGGATGAACACTTGGAACTGCGTGTTGCTAAACGCGAACCCCGTGGCACGCGGGCTCTCCGCAAGAGTGCCCGGAAGGAGGTCGACGCTCTCCACGTCCTCGCCGTAGATCGCACGCAGCGCCGCGACAGCGGCCTTGTCGTCCGAGATGTCGTCCATCGTCTTCGCAGGAATGAGCGAGAAGAGGCGGCGGAACTCATTGTACCGCGGGACGCCACGCTCGCGGTCGCGCAAGACATCGACTACCCCCATGTCCATGACGTACGGCGCGCCCGGTTTGTTGAGGTTCATCATTGCTTGGGGGTAGTTACCTAGGACCTTGGGTGGAGGAGAATTGGAATCAATCAAGCAAAGACAATAGACAACGACACGCACCAGTGCGCCAGGATTGTCTGTGCCGAAAGTGAATACGACGTCACTGAACTTGTTCCCGCGAACGACATCTTGAGCACCACGGAACGTGTACTGAGGTATGGTGTACGTGCTTCCTGTCTCCGAATTGTCGACGTGGCTCCGGATTGTGATGTTATCCCGGAGGAGCGAGTGGAAACGGTAAATACTGATAAACTCCTCACTATGCGCAAAGGGTACCCCGGCGAAGTCAGGTTTGCCGCCCATAATGCCATAGAATGCCTCAGCAAAGTGCTGGCTGAAGACGTCGGGGATAAACCGGAGCCATTTTGGCGCAAGTCCGTTCCAGTTCGTCTGCATAGCCACTTGGAGGATCTTATCTTGCAGAAGTGCGGGCGTCCATTCGACGGTGTGGATTTTCGCGTTGAGGGCCGTAGTGACGAGCCGTGCGTGGTCAAAAAGCTGTCTGTCATTCCATGTTGGATAGCTTTCATTCACGTGTCAACCATGTCCGAGTTGATCGTGTGAAGATGCTGACCTAGCCTTGAACATATCACAGACCAAATTATGCTCTTTGACCCAAATGTTATGGAGCATCGATATGCCGGCCCACCAATTGTCGTTGTATCCGGCAATGTCCAGGCCATCGGGGCCAACAGGGAGAAGTCCGTCGTCGGCGACCTTCATCTTGCCGTCGACATACGCGCGCAAGGTGGCGTGTTTGGCCTCGTCCGCGCCGTAAACCTGGCTGAGGTCCCACCAGTGTGTGTTGGTGTTGCTATACGTGTCTGGACGGCCGGAGTGCGTCTCCTTAATTGTGCGGCGCAGTGTCATGTTGGTTTGTCCGGTGGCGCGCAGCGGGTCGTTATCGGGCAGTGGGAATACCATGATGTTTTCTGGGTCGTTGACAGGCCCATGGCTGAACCTGGGCATCACCAAGTCAAATTCATTGCCTTGGAATAACAAGTGGAGTTTCGAACCAGTCGTGAGTTTGGAATTGAATCCACGCCGCGGCAAGATTGTTGATGCTCGTCGCGGGGATGAAATTCTTACGCTTGAAGAGATCTTGGCTGATCGTCCGCGGGTTCGGGGTGTATAAAGTGTCCGTCTCCCCGTATGTACGGTTGATGGGTACGAACCGCGCGAAGCGGGTCCCTGCAGCCCCCATCTCCGGGATGTCGAGAGAGTTGCACACGCCGCTGAGTGTCCGAGCGCCTAGTCAGTCCTATCGTTAGATTGCTCCGTTCTTCGTGACTAATGACAAAACACACCTGTATTGACATCGGCGCAGCTTATGACTGGACGTTCGTCGGGCAGATACGTATCGTACAGATTATTCTGAGAAAGATGCTCGCGGGTCGCGCCAAGGTAGATCACAGCAAAATACAACGGCAGCTAACAGAAAATTCAGCAGGGCGCGGTTATTCGATGTGGGTCGCGACGCACATTCCACCAGCGAGGGAGAATCACGTAGAAGTTGTTAAGCTGCGGAAGCCCGCGCATCACTCCGAGGTAAATCAGTGAGGCATACCCAGGCAGCTAAGAGAAGGAATATCAATGGGCAACAGCAATGCATCGAAGAAACCTGGAGACGCACATTCCACCATTGAGGGAGTAGAAGCTTGAAGGCCTCCAGTATAGACATGGTGAGGGGGAGCAAGGGGAAGTGACGGAGAGGAGATGGCTATGCTATGTGTTAGGTGCCGCCACTAACCCGACTTATCAGGAGTTAAATATATGCGCGCTCGGCCCTCCGCATTACTGAATGGAGAGGGGGCACGGTGAAAGCGCCGGCAATTTCCCTTTTCCCGAGGGAGAGGGCCCGGCCGGGATGCAAAATCCCATGCGGTTCACTGCCAAGCTGTGGCTCCAAATACCCCAAGGTTTTGGGGGCTATTTGGAAAACCGCATAATCGGGCCATCGACCCTCCGTATGTGACTTGAATTTATTAATTTGACTGTCCGATGATGGATCGTTTTGGCCGTCCGAAGATGGATGTGGGAATCTTCAATCCCCCGTACGAAGCAAGTCCAAAGAGCTCAGAATTGACGGTCAGTGTCTCTTGGGCATTTGTTAAACTTGGATCATTCTGCATCGAGGAAGACAAGAAGTTGATGCGTCCTCCCCACTGTCCGGTAGAATTGAGTTATGGAAAGGTGGTTTTCAGAGGAGTTGATTTCTGAGGAACGAGTGTTCTTGCTCAGTCTACTACATAGCCTGGAAATTGAAAATTTGAATCAGATTCCCTCAGAGTCCCTCTGTGAGTCGAAATCCTCCAGGTTATGCACACTAAGTATAGCCACGAAACGTTATTGATGACGTTAAATTACGAATAGGCAGGTCTGAAACAATGCCTCGTCTTACCGAGATCCGGTAGTGATCTGGTCGAGGTAAGAGACCTGTAAGAGACAAGCCACAGCTCGGAGTTTGATCCGAAAGGGCTGTGTATTCTATCAGTGGCAGTGTTCCTTATCTCGCCGCTCCCCCGCCGCCACCCGCCCTCCCCTCCAAAATAAAGAAGTACCAGATCGCTCTGTTGCATTCCTATGGTCGCCATTTCAAGCTTATATTGCCTTGTCGACTGCGACGGTCATAACCCTACTGGCTTGATGATGCGAGAGTACCGGATGTTTGATGTGGTATGCTGTGGTATGTATATTTGCGCAAATCACGGCGACTGCGGACCGAAAGTAACTCCGTGGAGAGCGGATGCAACTGAGAAATCTTGCACCGAGCAGTCCTGAGCCAAAATTTGAACCGACCGTCACGGAGATGGATTCGTCAATGCTTCCAGTTAAGTGCCGCCTTTTCGGACACTCACTGGGTGCATAATTTCAAATTTGGATACCTGTCCTCTTAGTTGATTGGACACACTGCTGGACAAGGATGAATGAAAGATACTGTTGCATTTCGTTCAATTAGTATGGTCACCTGTCACACGCCCAAAAATCTGCGAATTTTTTCGTGAGTCACTGCGTCACAGAGGCATTTTTGGCTTAGCCGAGCTTAGCCGAGCGTAGCCGAGAGATGCCGACGGATCAAATTGCCAAATGGGGACCGCATACGAAAGGTCCAGTTCGTTTGCGATGTCACACCCCAAACCGCCATACGAATTGAACGAAATGCAACAGTACTGGAGAGGAAAGGCACTTCATCAGTGGCTGTGTAGCGCCAGCCACATCAAATTCCGCGATCCAGAGATCGCTCACCTCTTGTATTACGTAAATCGAGGACTTGGATTCATGTACTGGATACTAAACCACCTTCCCTCTGATTCTGTTTTGAAGCTATTGACGTGTTCAATGTTCATCACCACCGTCGAATGACACCGGCAAAATTGATGTGAGTGCGATTTCTGCATGGATTTCTGGAATCGAAAATTCAGCTACCATATGACTGTGACAAGCAAAGAAACGGTGGATTGGAATGGTAGCAGCCCTTACTTCCAGCTATTGAAAGTCATCCACCGCTGTTACAAAGCGCTCACTATTTCATGCATGCGAAAAAGCTGGATACCAGGTGAGATTTCCCCAGCGCGCCGGAAGAAATAAGTCTCCGTTCATGAAAGTTTGGACATCGGCTCCAAATAATTTCGAAACATCTCAGCAAGCTGGTAGATGGTGAGCATTTGACGAAGGTTTACTCAATGTTTGACCATTGATCAAAGAGCAGTTATATTTCTTTCCCCAACAGCGAACACATATGATTGCGGGCAGCAGAAAAAAGCAAGTAGACTACTGTACGTGCCTGTATGGAAGCAACGCCCCAAGCATCGTGACACACCTGTTGCCTCATTTTCAGGCAACGGAACCACCGTGATCGTGACCGTTGCCTGAATACTAGGCAACAAGATGTTTTTTCTTTCTGTGTGTACCCTCATTTAATCGAGGATTCTGTGAGTTGCGCCGAAGGAAATTGAGGTTTGTTGGGCTGGAATATGCAACATCTTTGATGATTAGACGGGGCGGTCTGGATTCTGGGGGCACAGAGGAATATTTGTCCGGGGCGTAGAGGAATACCACTCACTCTGGAAAAATGCTTATTTTGGGCCTCAAAAAACTGTATCTGAAACTTTTAGTTTCAGGCCACCCAAAGCCCGTTGGCCCTGGACCGGCCTGGGGCGGTGCCTTATTGCTATTTCCAAAATAATTGGCGGTCACGCGTTTTGATCGAACAAACGCCACTCGAACATCCCAGCTCGTGCAGGCCATAGTTCGATGAATACTGCTCAGAACCCCATGATTGTATAGGCAAATCGAACCGTCGCATCAAGCTCTATTATCAGCGACTGGGTACTGGGCCACCTTAGCACTTTTAGCCTCGTGTGCACGCATAAATTGAGGTGGATACAGATATGTTGGCACTTTAAGTAAGGCAAGGATCCTACGAGTGAGTTGATATATTTTCCACGAATTTAGGTGATGGTTTCCGGACTTACCGAACTTTTCTTCTCGCGCTATCCCAAAACGGAAAAAACGGGGCAGTGGGCCACTACCTTAAATCGCTTAGGCAACTAAATGTAGATCAAGCTTCCAAATGCTGACTCCGTGTGGACGGCCCTGTTTGACGAACGACCCCGATCTTCGGCCGAGTGCGTAAAATGGGTGCAACCATTCCCGTTGTGCTGTGGCTGATTTCTGCTGTATAGTTTATAATGAACCCGGCGGATGGGAGCACGCTTCGGCACTGGACATTTGCGTAGGATGTCAAAGCCTGATGCGGACGGCGTGCACCAGAGCTCAAATTTGAATGTATCACATCGGAGTTGAAGCAATATGGATCTCAAAGTCCTTCTTGTAGTTTGTAAATTGAACATTCAAGGCTCCATTCAGCCGAAAGCTCCGCTGCCAAGGACCTTGGAAGAAACACTCGATCATGAGCTAGAAACTTTCGACGGAAAGGGGTCGAAAGATGCACCGGAGAAGGAACACAACCTGTCTGCGGAACGTCATTCAGAAACACCCTGGACAGCGCCGCGAATCGTCCTTCACCCCAGCTAGATCCACTTGGGTTCAGCTTGAGTTCAAAAGAGCGCAAGACCCCTCCGGGGATATTACCTCAACCAATTTCTGCCACACTTCAGCGTTTTCGAGATCGATGTAATGTTGGCTGACCTTAGCAAAGGAATACATCATTATGATTCGCCAGGGTTATGAAATAAGAGGAGATAAGCTCATGCAAGCAATGTTCAATCCGCGGAGGAACCAACTCACCCACGAGATTATTTGTCTTCACACATAACAGGTGGAGTACCGAAGAAGCCTGATCCGAGGTGAATGAAATCGCTCGAGTTGTCGAAATGTACGCACTCTAGCAAGAGAATCAAATACATCCCGTTTCTCGGGCAGATCTCCTTCGCGTCCCGGAGGAAAGTAGTTTGAACAAAGAGAGTGTGGTTGCATTGGCGAAGTCAACATAGAACCACGGAAGCCGAAGCGCAGGAGCACGGACACAAAAGGTTCGCGCAAAGTAATGCAGCGGAGAATAACGAAAAGCGATGTATTACCATTGAAGTCCTTTGCCGGCAAGGGAGGACAGAACTGCAGCAGTGAAATCGTCAGCGACGGCTCGGCCTCGATCGATGGATCAAGCATTGCTAAAATGTTGAAGAGATGGCTGGGATGGAATCCCGCGAAGTCTGCATCCTGGCAGATCAGGCAACGGACAAAGTGGAATGGTAGCAGGCATCGTCGATGGTATGATTTGACCGCAGCGATGGGAATTATAAGGACTGGGAGAAGACACCAGAAATACATAGTAAGTGGGTGGGAAGAGAGGAAATGAAAAGAGATCAAGATGCCAGCTAGTGTAGCTATCCAGCGACGTCACCGACGAGGTTGTCTCGAGCAAGACGAACACAAGAGATCGGCGTCAAAGGAGCTGATGACATCCAAAGAATCCCTGATAATTTAAAGCAGCCGAGATGCGCAGCGTTCCGAAGCATTAGAAACGCCAAAATACACCGAGATTTAACTGGGATGAGAGGCAGAAGACAGTTAAGCAACGCAGAGACAAACGGTTCGGACTAATAGATTCCAGCGTGGTGAATGGGAGGATTGCGAAGACTGCCGCCGAGCGGTTGGATTCCTGGCTCAGCAGTACAACAGAGCGAAGGATGAGCTCAAATTTTGTTATATCGTCTGTTTATAAGAGACTAGCTCAGCAGAGGACAGAACAAACACACGGATCCTGGATCCTGGATCCTGGGACTCTTAGTGCAACGTCGAGTCGAGATCGAAGATATTCAGTGAGGAGAGTCTACCCGTTCCACTGGCTTGTTCGCTTGAAATTTAGATGGGACGAGCTGACACAGGGAAGTAAGGTCGAAGGGAGGAGTCGGAGAAAAATCGTGAGGGCTGTGTAGTTTGGATGAGGTAGATCATGACTTTGCCTGTGAGGAATCGGAGGCGGACTTTCGGAGCAATGCGGAATGATGTGTCATTTGAACGCTACAGCCAAACACGCGCACGCACTACCTCTTTTCTCCCCGCCGACATGTCGTTCTTCACTGGTTCTGCAATAAACTCACAGTCTAACCGAACCTCAATACTCACCCATTGGCTGGTTCTTCAACCGCGAACAACGGGTGCTCGCTGGCGAGGGGTGTAGATGACGGACAATGAATGACCGGACTCGGGGTGCCTGTGGCGAGCTAGTGAGTAGCCGTTGGTTGTATTTCCAAGTCCAGCTAATCCTCCGTTGCTGTCCCCTGGTTGTAATCTCTTGCCGCGCCTCACACTATCTCCAATTCCTACAGGCGCCTTTTGAGCTCTCGATGTATGTGCATTCGCGCAAGCCACTCTGATCCGTCCTTGTTCACACTCTCAGTCTAACGATGATCGATGGCTTCATCTCCAATGTCGGACTACGCCCCTACGTTGTGGGCTCCCCACATGTGCCGATGAGCCCCTTGTGGTTCGCTCCCACGTGTACCATCGACGATTAAGGGCATTATTGCTCCGCGCCCCCTCCCGTCCACGGCGTTTCGCCATCCGGCGTATCTTTGTCACCTTGCCGCCTTGGCATGACGCCTGCCCGCCAGCGACCTCCGCATTGTTTTCCGTTCCTCGACTCCCGTGGGGTCCTCGCACTTACTACGCTCGAATGGAGGAGGCGGATTGGGAGAAAGACGCGCGTATGCGTCGACTGCCCTCGGCTCCCCCTCTCCGCGCATGTTGCCGCCGCGCAAGATATCGATAGGATATTGCACCCGACTCTTCAAGTCTTCGGCGATCGATTGGCATCTGACAGGAGGGAGCGGCGGGCTATGGCCGAGTGAGTGCCTCTTCTGTTCAAGCAGAGTATGAGATGCAGATATTGATCTACTGCAGCTTCCGAGCGATAACGGCGGATCGCCTGTACTCGAAGGGAAAAATTTGAATGCTCAATATCATTCCTAGTGGATCTGCGACCGGAGCGGACGTTAAGCAACATCATGGCAATCATCTGTCGGCTGCCTTCCAGTTCCCATTTCGCCACCGATGCTGCGTCGGTTTTTGGTGCGCCGCTATGAACTATGAATTTTCAGGAATACTGACCTGCTGTACCGATTACCTCGACAGGCAACCCATCAGTTCGTCAAAACCCGCTTCAGCCTTACTAGTGCTACCGGCAAACATCAACTAAAAAATAAGACGTGCATGACAATGTTTGGCTTTGCTCTCCTACTCTTAGCGACATTCGATTTACTCGTGTTTTACTTCTTGGCTATAATATTCATTTCCCCAACTTCCTGCGTGGCGCGATTCACACGCACACCTGGAGAGGTTACCACCAACTGCATTTTTGGCCCGTTAACATCGTAAGTTCCAATGTGCCGTAGCGAATTGAGCGAAACAGTACAGTATTAATACACATGGTATTTCTGGCCAATCAATTTCCAATACAGGCGTTCCATTGACCATTTGATCTGTTAACAGGTGCACTGGTTAGAAAGATCCGGTGGTCATGGAGGCCGTGCGGAAGATTCACTACCAGCTTCTTCTAGGACCGCTCAGCCCCCACTGATCATCTCATATACTCTCCTCCTCCTCGGTTTCCATGTCCACCGCCCCCCGCCGCATCCTCATCGACGACGCGGACTCTGCGATCCAGTATGGCGCCGGATGGGCCGCGGCAGACACATCCAAGCTCGATGGCTTGGGCAACTTTGGTCCTGTGCACGCGGGCACCTCGCATGGCACGACCACCGACGGGTCTACCTTGAGCTTCAAGTTCTCCGGTGCGTGCGCAGCGCTGCTAGCATTCAATGTGTTCTCAATGAGACCGCCCACAGGAACTTCTATCGCAGTCTTCGGGACCATCGATATCGCGAACACAAACGGCGTCGTAACCCCTACGTGGACGTGTCTCGTCGATGGCGTCGCCATCCCCGAGCAGAATCCGACGTTCCAGTTCCCGGAGAACAACTGGGACCTCTGCGCGCAGTCCCAGCTCTCCGCGGGCGCGCACACCCTGACGATTAACGTGCAGACGACGGGGCGCACGTTCTACATCGACTATCTGCTGTACACACCTACGGCTGATGTCGACCTCGATGGCGCCGTCCTCGAGTACAGCAATACGGATGCGTCGGTGAGCTTCCAGTCTGGGTGGCAGACGTGGGGCGCGCAGAATGTGACCCAGTCGAATGGGGCGTCCGTTGCGCTCAATTTCCATGGTGTGTAACCCGCCCACGCGAACAGTGTCCTGGCTAACTTGGGCTGGTATTCGGTATGCAGGCACCGCCGCAACCCTCATCGGGTACATCCCAATCGAGCTCCCCAAGAACTCGACGGGCGCGAGCTACGCCATCGACGGCGGCGCTTCCACATCCTTTACCCTCGCGGGTCTCGCGCAGGGAGTCACCACGACGGTGTACACTGTCCCGATCTTGCAGATCACCGGTCTCTCGCCAGCGGTGCACAAACTCGTGGTAACGTACAACGGCGATAGCAGCCACACACCCCTCCCAGTCGGCGTGTTCTACGTCACCAACGCAGTCGTCACCGCAGTGGACCCCCCGCCCCCGCCTCCGTCTTCGACTTCAATTTCATTCCACACCTCGACTTCATTTCACACCTCGACGGCTATCAGCACATTCACCTCTGGCGGCGCTGTGTTCACCACCACCGCCGTGAGCGTCTCGGGCTCGCCGATACAGGTTGCGACTGTGAACCCAAACGGCGCGGCATCCTCGTCGTCTTCGTCCTCCCCCGGCCCCGACTCCACCCCAGGCCGCTCCGCGACGGCGAGAAGGACACCTATCAGCGCTATAATTGGCGCCATCATCGGCGGACTCCTCCTCATTGCGCTACTGGCGGGTGGGATCATCTGGTGTCGCAAACGCCGCCGGCGCCTCAGCGCACCACGCTCAGACGCGAACGCACTCAACCCATTCCTCGCGTACGAAGGGGAACCGTATACAGACTCGACCAAGGGGACTTCCGCTTCGGGTACAGGCACCTTATCCCGATACACGCGCCCATCCATGTCGCTAGCAGGCGATGCGACGCAAAACTCCCTTGCCCCTCCATCCCTGATGAGCACACGCCGCACCACGTCCCCATATAGCTCCCTCTCGCGGCCGTCCAGCTCATTTAGAGATGCAGAGCACGCCTCCCTTGCGCCGCAGCGGCGCCCCGTCGTCTTCCAGCAGACCGTCGACAGCGGCGTGCGCATCCCAGTACACGCGACGCAGTCGTCGCCCGAACCTGAGATCGTCGAGCTTCCACCAGGATATAGCCGCGATTAACTCGCAGCGCTCCCCACTCTTCACCTTCTTCTTCATATTCCGCGGGTGTCCATATAATCGCACGGTTTCGGCTGGGACAAGTGGAAAGAGTCGAAAAGTGGTGTGATCGGCCCGGCCCATACCCCTGTTGCTCGGGATTTGGTTGGAGCTATGTAGACGGTGTTAATGCGATATATTCCTCTCAAATACCAAATTACCAAGAAGATCTCCATTTCCTTTATACTGGAGCCTAACCCGGAGCATGCCATCGTGGCCCTCCCGTTTGTGTAACGATCTCAATAGTCGGCAACCGGCTGGACTCGAACTGCCATTCAATCGGCGGTTGTACTATTTACGTACCGTGGTCTACGCCAACATTGGCTTGGTGGCTCGAAAATTGAATGGTGCAGAGTCGGGAGAGAAATGTGAGATTCGAACGAGCCAAGAGCCCGCGAGAGGGAAAGAAAAGAAGCTGCAGGGCGTGCTCTGCTGCAATTCCGACGAGGTACTATTGCAAGACCCTAGATACCAAATACAGGAACGGCACAAGTGACCTAGATTAAGTACATACGTAGCCTGATACTGCGCTTGGGGCAATACAACGTAAGATACAAGTAAGACTGAGTGCAACTTAGTATGGGAGCAAACGACGGAGGATGATCATGCAGTATTCTTGTTCGAAGGTTAGTTATTTTTTCAGCTGTGGTAGCTGAAATTCTGCTCAAAGGAGCGCTGGATCGCGCAGTAAACAAGAAAAATCTCGCACGGGGCAGTCGAACATTCGCGAAAGGAAGGAATAATCCGTGAAATTGCGAGGAGAATGTACAGTAGTCTGGAGAAATGCAACCTCAGTCAAAGTAAATCAGCCACCTGTGCCAGAAGCTCCGGCAGCGTATCCACCACCAGCGCACGAAATGCCTCGACCGAATCCGTCCACTTGCTCCACTCCGCGTGGAACTCCAGCCTCTGTATCCCCGCAAACGCAGGCCGCTGCAGTACGTCCACTAGCGCAGAGATAGCCGCATTTCCGCCAATAAATTGCGTTGCGTATGGCGTACGTGGATTGATGGCGACTTCGAGCGTCAGCGCTTCCAGTCGTGCATTACCCGCGGCGAGATGGTCAAGAAGGTTCACGAAGGACAATGAGATGATAGTCTTCCAGGACGGGCGGGGCAGCGGACTGACGACCTGTGACTTCAGCTTCATGGTGTTGGAAACATGGAGACACCGGAGACCGGTGTTCGTCGAAAAGTCGACGCCTTCAAGGTCGGCGTAGACTGCGTAAGGATGAGAAACATAAATATTAACGGGGAGAGGAAAAATTAAACGCACTGGGCTCTGCCAGCATGAGCGTCTCTAAGCGCACGTTCAAGAAGCGCAAATATCGAGAAAGCCGTTCAGCTGTAACTCTGCTAATTTTTTCGGCTCGGGTATGGGAGCGCAGATCCAGAACGCGCGCAACCGGAGCAGTGTCAGATGAAAGCCAGATTGCCCAAGGGGAATTCTGAGTAATTTTAATACTCAGTACATCGAGGTCAAGTCGTGGGACAGAGGCTGCGGATTCTTCCCCTGGATGGATTGCCTGCAGCATTGCCTCAATCTTAAGAGATTTGAGTGCGGGAAATGCGCGCAGGAGATCGCAGAAGACAGAGAACAAGCGAAAGTTCGATCCCGTAACATCTAAGGAGATGATCCCTGCCAAGAGCGAGTAGTCCCGTATTTTTAGGAACTTAGCACTGAGCGCTAGGCTCTTAAGGCGCTGGAACGTGGAGAGACGGCTGAACAAATGCCGGAGAACTCTATCGTCATCGTTCTTGACATGGATGCTCGAGACGAACTTCCTGTACGTGTTAAGCAGCGATGCCGTGCGAGCCGAAAACCGCTGGATATCCCGCTCTCCGTCAAGCTTGATCGACTTGTATAGTATCTGTCGGCTCAGACAAAGCCAGTCCCAACAGACAAGGCTGCAAGCTCTTAGCATCCACGCGGAATCATCCGTATCGCAGGCGACATGCTGCAGGACGCAGTGCACAAGTTCAATGGGGAAAATTAGAGGAGGGGATTGGAGAGCGCCTCGGAGGTTGCCCGCCATGTTATTGCGTGCCCAAAAAGGCAAGGAGGGGATTGAAAGGCACAGTGAAGGATTGAAGATGGTGGTCATGGGAAGAGCCACTATCATGATGAGGCTGTGTTGTAGTTTGTGATTTGCTGTACTCGGCGTTTTAATGGGCGCCGGAGCCGCGGTGGACAAAGTCGTCGCTGTTCGCCTACTCGGCCGGTTCCTGAAAGACTTTTGGGAGAACCAGCGAAGCACTGCCTACGGCCGCTTGCTTTTGGAGATGAATCGCGGGTCAGAGTTAGTGGGATCGGCCGAGCGACTCCAGGAGTCCCACGATAAAGTAACGATAAAATCTTCACCCTGGGATTAGATCTCTGAAACCATTTAGTTCGCGCGTGTGTATACGAATCTCATCCTCCCAGTTTACGCACGGACCGATCGCACTCCAACCCCATCTGCTCACGCCTCTCGTCAGTCCTATGAACAGCACAGACATCCTGACGGACATGGCCAATGTTAGCCTAACGAGGGAAGGACATCTGGAAAACTCGGTAAACAATTACTTGGCAAACGTGCCAATAACTTATGGCACGCCATGACCTTGTGGCTTCCATTACGCAAGGCCTTCGACGAGCTTGAGGCTTTCCCCGGAGAAGTAGCCGTTTCATGTATCCTGCAACCAATTCTCATCCTCTTGCCGCAGGAACACACTTGCAATTTCGCTCGTGATCCAGGCATTTCTTTGACTCGGCCAAGACTCGGCGTTGACGAGTCCCAGAAAAGTGAAGTTCTCCATCGACCTTCAAGCGGTTATGGACTGTTCCGACAATAATATCCCCTGGAACTCTGAATCCCAGATCCGGAGCTGATGGCGATGCGTGCTGCCTGTGCCCGCGTCGGTACAATGTCTGGTGCAGTTGACCAATTCCGCCTGCTCACGCAGGACCGCGATGTTGCGGAGATGTTGACGGATACCACAGTTTACCTTCTAGATTCCCTTTTGCACACACTCCCCGTTGGAGCCTAATTCGTCCTAGATACATTACATATACTACACCCCCCTGCAGTAACTTTCTCACACCTTGGTCATACCTTGCCCAATTGCTTAATTTGGAATTTCAAAAGTTTTTATTTTCTAGTAGTCCAGGGATTGTGGAAATCAGCCAAGATTTGAGCAAGATACACTAAGTGGACAAAAGAAATGTCACATGTGTTTTGGGTCATTTGTGGACCAACTCACTCCAAATAAAATGTTGGCGCGATCTTCCATCGATTTCATGGCGATATGCACAATTCAACCCATAACATCACCACTTTGTTCTCTCGGAATAAAATATTTGGGCATTTTCTGAAAAATCGAGTCTGTGGGATCATCTTGTAAGCATGAGTGGTGTTAGAGTCTCAAAGTACTTGAAAAATGAACCTCATCCATGCTTTTGTTTAGCTGAATTCATAGGGTCGTGAGGGTAGAGACTGGAAATGGGTTCACATTCGTTCTGTATGCCTTTGCTGCGGCTTGCACGACGAGACCGTCGAGCATTTTCTTCACCATTGCCCTGTGCACGCCGCCGTCAGATGCCAGCTCCGCATGTCCAACCGCTTAGCATCTTTTATTAAGTCCCTCATGAACCCCGACTTTTTCCTCTACATTCAGCGCACAGGCCGCTTCCATTCCGTCTTCGGCGATTTTAAGCAGCTAGAAAGACCCAAGGACAAGTAGATTTCTCTCTAGATTCTTAGCTATTTATTCTTGTATTTATTATTTACATTCATTCCCTCTCACGACACCTTACGATCCCACACGTACCGCTCAGCGGCCACGGCCTATACCCGCGGAATTATCCGCTTCGCAGTTCGTCCCGTCACGGCTGCAAGTTTCGAGTCTGCACTACAATTTACATATGCGCCAGATATTTGCTACATGATTAGTTAGTTAGTCTCATATGCCCTAGGCACAAAGGAAATAAAACACAAATTTTTTTAAATAAAAAATAAAATAAATCGTTCTGTGTGTCATCGTGCATGCTAGTCCTGGACACCACGATCACCTTACTCTTCAGTCCTTCGATCCCCTCGCACAGAAGCTGCATTTACGCCGCACCGGTGCGTCCTGCCCTCTCCCAATCCAAAAAAATTGACGCGACAGATACCGCAGTCGTTGTGTTGTGCTTTCCCCTCAAGATGTTACCCGGCCTATCGTCAGCCTCGAACTGGGGGCACAACCTCGAGGTGGCGATTCGCCAACGGGTACCGGCGCCGGGGCGATCCACATAGATTTTGCTCTTGGTAAATTCATGGCGCGTGCATCTCGCAATCCTCGCAATCTAGCGTTAGATAGGCCAGTCGAGGCGCGTGTAATGGAGAAAGAAGTCCAGCTACTAGCTGGACTTCTCTACTGTAGTATTTCGTTCAATTCGTAAGGCCATTTGGGGTGTGACATCGCTTACGAACCGGACCTTTCGTATGACATCCTGGAACATGTGTGACTTACGAAAATTTTCGTTTTTTACCCCCCCTTTTTGGCTCAAATTTGGGCAAATTTCGAGTGACTTCACTGGGACCTTTTGTTCAGAGCCCTTGTGATGCTGTGACTTACGAAAATTTTCGTAGATTTTTGGGCGTGTGACATGTGACCATACGAATTGAACGAAATACTACAGTAGTATGGATGGGCATACAGCTGCGACCACGGCAATAAGCAGAGCGCGGAAAGGCTTGGGGAAAGACTGCGGCGAAGAGGGAGAAAAGATGAACACTCAGCAGATAATCTAAGGAAGGAGGACAGGCACAGGCCCCAATCTTGAACTGAGTTCAAGCGCGTGACCAATGACATAAGCGAACAGGGACAAGCTGAGTGGCTGTGTTGATGAATTGATCCGCTTGCTTCTACTCATCACCACCGCGTCGCGTCCGGAAGCGTCGCAGTCTCCCTACCGCTCAAATCCCGTTTTCTGACGCTAGCTGACTGTTCCTCGCTTTACCTCTTGCTTGTGGCGCCTTCCTGCTGCACATGCTCGAATCTGCCTTCCTTACCGCCTTTAACGCGTCGAAACGCATGCAAATTCCCTGTAAGATGGATCTCTCATTATACATTTGTTCGTGAATTCTATTTCTGTGCCACAAACTGGGTATCCGGGGGTCGGTCCCAAGCTGCTCAGGTGTGTTTCCCGTGAGACTTCGGCCCTGCGGGATTCCCTGGTTGTGCACTCTCCAAGGAATTGGCTGGGATAACTCTAGCTGAGTCTTTTACACGGTCCTTGGTTTTACTTGTTTATGATCAACACTGCGTCCCTTCCCGTCTGTCGGCCTGCTCTGTTCCTCTTTGATATTTCCCTTTCGCCGCCACCGAAACTCTCTGCGGCGCAGTACTGCTAGCTTCCACGTACACCTCGTCATCTCGATTCATTAGATTTGACCAGCCTTAAGTAAGTACGACACATTGCGACCCTGATGTAAAAGAAACCAATGATATAAACACTAATCTCAGTTCACACTCTAAACCAAGCTTTACGAGACTCTGGCACCATTCTATTTGAGACGCGGCAATGCCGGGACCATCTGGGAGATCC
>JARJLF010002265.1:0-44853 GCA_029378395.1 Mycena leptocephala
ACGGACACGTGAAGAAACACCCTTCCCCCCTTCACTTCTTGATGACGGCCTACAAGGACGTGCGACAGGGTTCTGTGGAAGTTATCAGACCGGTGAGGAGGAAAGCGGGTTGGGAGGCGCCGGTGGAGGTGCGCGTGGCTAACTCAAAGGAGGAAGCCAAGGAGTTGGCACTGGCCGAGACGTCGAGAATACAGTTGTTCTCGGACGGCTCACTCATTGACGGCAAGGTCGGTGCGGCGGCGGTGTTGATGGTGGACGGAGTAGTGAGGAGGGAGAAGGGGTTGCGTTTGGGTTCGGAGCGGCGCTACGGGGTGTACGAGGCGGAGGGGATCGGGGAAGTACTGGCGATCGAGTGCTTGATGGAGGAATGTGAAGAGGATATACGTGGCATCGTGCCATTGGGGATCGACAACACTTCTGCGCTTCGGGCGACAACAGACGCGAAGACTGGCGTGGGACGCTACATTTGGGATTATTTTCACAAGAAGCTTCGGGAGGCGAAAACCACTCACCCGCACCTTAAACTTCGGCTCGACTGGACTCCGGGGCACGTTGAAATACCTGGGAATGAGGCGGCTGACGAGGCGGCCAAGCGCGCGGCACTGGAAGGTTCCTTCGGCACGACCACGGTCGTGAAGAAGCTACCCTACAGTAAGTCGGCCTTGGTGCTGACGCACGCTCGACTTCTGCAGGAGGCGGCCAAGGAGTTCAGGCGATCACCGAGGTATCAGCGGATCAAAGACGTCGACGACTCCATGCCATCAGTTGGATTTCTGAAACTCACCGCCGACCTCCCACGGAAACACTCCTCGTTATTATTCCAGCTTCGCTCTCAACACGTCCCCCTCGCGCGGCACTTACACCGCCTGAAGAAGTCCCCGTCCCCCAACTGCCCGTGCTGCGAGATGGCCGACGAAACCGTCGCCCACTATCTTTTCTTCTGTCCCGCGCACGACGATGCCAGGCGAGCCATGTATGCCGACAGCGCTAAGAACCAGTACTCGAAGCACCTCCTCAATGACCGCGCTCATCTCCCTGCCCTCTTCGCGTACGTCCAACGCACACGGCGCTTCCACTCTGTCTTTGGAGACTTCGCCCCCATAGAACCCCCACCCGAGAAGTAGATTTCTTTCAGTTTCATACGTTACAAATTTTCTTGCATCTCATTATTATCCCATTATGCTTCCCCGCTCACGACCTTTACACGACCCCATATTTCTTTACTGGCTTGCCCAGGCAGCGGAAGTTCCGCTTGGCACATCGCCTTGTCGCGGCGTGCAAAGTTTCTAGACAGCCCGATGACAATTTCAAGTAGGACTTAGACACGGACGAAAAATAGTTAGATTTATATCTACCATATGTCTTAGACACAAAGGATATAAAACAAAGATGAAAAAAAAAAAAAAAAAAAAAAAAAAATGCCATGAAAATCTCTTGGATTATGTCGAGCGGCAACCGGCGGACAGGGGAGATAAGGGCTTTATGGGCCTCCACATAGACACCCAATTTCTCTCGCTCGTCTGCTAGTTTGTCGATGGCTCTCTGCAAATCGGCAATTTCATCATCAAGTCGCTTCAATCGATGGATAGGCTGAACGAGGTGGGCTCGGATTTTTAGCACCTCCTCGTCGCTGGGACAGTGGTTGGTGCCCAGCTGGAAAGCGAACGGGGAAGCCATGGTGGGTCCGTACAGGTTGGTCCGTGGACTTTTTATGGGCGTCCCGGCACTTCGCTTTCACCGTGACCGGCCATCTGCTGGTTGACAATCCGTGGCACGTCGTCAATCCTCCGCTGATCGCCTTACAGTTACACTAGCTGCACTGTTGTAGATTTCCATATAGTATGCAACCAACAGCGAGAAGTCAGGTAATAAACCGCCGTCCCACCTTACCTGAATCAAAGTCAAGTGAGTGGCTGCCAGAGAATAGCTCCAGAGAACACCTTGAATTCCGAGTTCTTCTCAGTATTCTTCCGGGTAAGGAGTCGGCACTGAGTGCACCTGCGTGAGTGGAGACATGGAGTTGCATGATGTATTATTCAACTCACAAGACGCGGCTAAAACTAAAGACGCAATAGTACTGGCAGCTACACAGCACCACCGTGACTGCACAGTGAGAGATGCATTTAATTATGGATCCAATACTAGCAAAGGAAATACCACAGATTGGGGCAGCATTGAGAGAAGAGTGGACCACTAGTGGACCTGCACAGATTCAACATGATGGTGGGAAGCAAAGTTAATTGTGGATCACGGACTTTGCCCGCTGATCATGATGGTATGATATCGCGCTCTCGTCGAGTTGCGCCACCATGTCTCTCGCCGATTCGCCCTTCGCGGATCGACTGAACACAAATTATGCCCCTTCAGATATCGAAATATTGAAGATACGTGCTCTTCTCGTGGAACCCGCAGATGAGCTGGCCCGAATGGATACTCAGATCGAAGAAATGGAATTCGCCCTCGGTCAGCTCAAAGAGAAACGGGCATCGCTCAAAGCGCCAATTGAGGCTCATAGAGCTTTAATTTCACCTATACGACGCATTCCTCAGGATGTTCTTCTGGAGATCTTCTTCTTTTGCCTCCCGTCGGCGCACGACGCTCTTATCGATCCTGCTGAAGCCCCCATGCTTCTGGGTCGTATTTGCGGGCATTGGCGAAGCGTTGCATATTCTACGCCGAGGATCTGGAGCTCAATTCATATTCCTTCATTCAATCATCGCAACCTCCAGCGCGACATGGTACCGCCAGATATTGGTTTGAGACTTAGGAACATCGTAGCCGAGTGGCTCGAACGTTCAGCCACCTGTTCGCTATCTCTATCTCTCTCTGGCAGCTCCATTCTTCACCCCGATCGCGGTCACCCCCTCATCTCCCAGCTGCTCAAGGTTTCTTGGCGTATACGCCACCTAACACTAACTGGGGATATCCAGTCACTTCGCCCACTTTTATGCCTCAGCGCAGATGATTTTCCTCTTCTGCAGAGTATCCGGATACATCATACCGCACATTTGCGATTCGACGATCATCCTGATGCCACGAACGCGTTGCAGATTCCTACTCTCCACGACATATCACTCTCTATCACCATTGATCCCCGTTCGCTCCCATTGAGATGGTCGCAGCTGACGAGACTCAGCCTTGTCTGCAAAACGTTGTGGGCAAATGGGAGTGTTGTTGGGGGCTAGACGCAGACGACGTGCTTGATGTGCTCCGCCGGTGTCCGAATCTCGTGTGGTGCCACATGAAAGCTTCCAAGAGGCCAGATCCAGACCACGTCATTAATGATATGTCCTTGGTCATCTTACCACACCTACAGACCCTTATTCTCGGGGGCATTTTCCTTCTCTCAAACCACACGGTGTCGTGTCTAGTCCTCCCCAAACTCCGCCATCTGCGGATCGGAAGGGGCTCTTCGGAGCCTTTTCCGTATGATCCCACTCACAGCCCGTCATCTCTGAAGGCGGACATCGACCCACAAAGTTTGGCGACACCCAAGCTTGTAGAACTCTTGCGACATTTCCCGACGATCTCTCACCTCAGGCTAGCCTCGGATACCTTACCTGGTGGCCTCGCGTCCCTGGACGATGCATTCCTTGCGCTATTTTGCACACCACCCGACACTGTGCCCAATTTTGACACATCTTACAGTCACAAACCAGTTCGCTGGGTTTTCCGACGCCGCTGCCTTGACCTTTGTCAGAGCACGGATGACCATGGCTTGCCCTCTTCAACAATTCCGGGTCGACTTCCTTCGTCCGATGGAGGTCGATATCATGCCCGAGCTTCGTTCTTTTATTTCGGAGGATGGGCTTCGAGTCGACCTCCGATATACTCCTCTACCATGGGGACTTCTACCATGGGAATTCAACCCCAGGGAGGGATTATCGGAACCGCAACCATTATATTGATTCTGGGATTCAAATTCTTTCGCCCTCCTACAGTCTTTGTATTTATTCGATTAACGATCTGAAACTGTGTATTTCTTTCCGAACAACTAACAAAAGTCTTAAAGGAATAAGATGGTCCACGGAAGTGGGTGTGAGTGCGTTTCAAATTCAGTTTTGAAAAGGTTTGTCCAGGCTGTTTCTGGTTCCACGTCGATGAAGAGGACAAACACATTCACTTGACTCACAAATCATCCCCTATTGCCCAAACTTCGGAACAAGGATTTAGAGAGAAAAAAGACGTGACAACTGGGCAGAGCCGCCTTTGGAGCACGAAGGATAATCATTAAATTACAACTTCTGAGTAGCCTCTGTTATGTCGACAATTTGTTCGTATCCTGGGTATGGAGGCAGGTTCAACTGGAACTTTTCTTCCAAGGATCTATTTCGTCGCATGTCAATTGAAGAAAGAAATGCAGACAATGCGCAATTACCTGGGAACAAACCTTCCCCGAGAAAGTGCTGCCCGCGGAACAGCCTGACGCCCTCTTTTGGCGCAGTCAAGCTCACCAGTACATTGGGGTTCAACCCGACACCGGCTTCATTGCCTGCTTCGACGTCCCATCCAGACGGAATGTCGACAGAGACGATGGGAAGGCCGGATGTGGAGAGCATGGGAAGCGCGGAATCGAAGGGAGCACGGATGGGGCCTTTGAACGAGAATCCAAATATAGCGTCCAGAATGACGTCGGAAGACTTCAGTGCAGTGGGTAGATCCTCGACCTGGTCGAGCGTCGGGATGCTCATATTTTTGCACTGTGTGTGGAGACGCTGTGAAAAAAAAAATTAAACAGGCGTCAAAATCTGGAGGGTCTCAGATACCTGGTAGATATCTTTTGAACCCGGCTGGTAAGAACACTTCGTAAGAGCGGCATGTGCGACGAGATTGAATAAACCTTCGGCATGTAGATTGTCGGCTTATATCCGAACATGGCTATGGATTCAGGTCAGAAGAAATTGGAGCGTGCGCCCACGAACTACTTGCATAGATGTCGTGCAGCCACAAGTCCGTCTCCGCCTAGATCAAAACCAGATTGGAATATTCGTCCAACGCACCGATATCTGCTTACCTTGGTTTCCGGGACCGCAGCACACCAAGACACGGGTATATTTATCCGTGCCGTATACCTTGGCGAGGGTTTGAGCGCAAGCCAACCCAGCTAGCTCCATTAGCTGCATGAAGCCGCAGAAACTTAGCTGCTGGTGGACCATCGCGCTCGCAACGTACCTGGTCAAGACTGAAGGCGCCCGCAGCACTCATGAGTTCATCATCGATCTAATCCTATTAGTTTGGAGTAGTGATACAAATTATATCTCACTTGTTGAGCAAGTCTGGCTGAAAGATATCGGAGCGACATGCAGGTTGAGTTGCAAGAGTGATGACGCCATGCGGCACTGCCTCCAAATCCCTTCCGCTCCAAGCGGGACAAACCGCTTCGGAGATCGTCGGCTATTGTCGGCCACCCGAACCAAGCCGAAACTGTCACTCTCAAGAACTCTCACGAGTTCAGCGCTCAGCGCTCACCGAAAGCAACTACATACGCGAACAAAATATCAAAGAAATGACAGTGAACCCGGCAACGATCAACTGTACTGTACTAAGCCGGACCCCGGTTTGATTCACGTCAACAAATTTAGCACCGAACTACACGTTCTCTCAGGTTGCTATGTATAGGACCTGCCAAAATGCTGTGTTCGGACCAACTGGCCCTTACCACCAACCACCACTATCTCGAGGCCAACCCATCCATGGAGCCTGCAGAAAACCTGGTGGTCTCAACCAACGAGTCCCTGGCGTCACAGACGTAGACCGGCTCCCTTTTATGAATAATTGTGATTCCAGCTGATTGAGATCTATGTGCCAGCTCCCACTTGTTCCAGGGCTCAAGCGGGTTCCAGATTGTCGGAGGACAGTTTATATTGGGGAATGTTAATAATACCGCGTCCCCACTTCCGACAGCTACTACCGGGCCCGGCGCAGGTATAGATCGGTGCAGTCTGTAGTTTTTAATCAAATTCTTCTTGTCAGGTGTCACAGAGTCAAGTCCAAACCTGTCTTCTCTCGCTATTGGCGTTGGTGCTTGAACTTATTTTGCTTTCATTTCTGACACGCTTTATTCTAGGCTGCCAGCTTCGTCTCAACTCCATCATCTGTCGAGGTCCTCGCAGAATGCGAGATATACCGTGACCGACTATTATACCAGAAACGCGGATTTCCGTTGTACATCCCAGAGCCTCAAAGCCTCCCCGAGGAGTACAGAACACGCGGGGCAAGCATCGGCGATGTCGGCAGCGTGACGCCAGAGGGTGCATTCGACTTTCTGTTCAACATTTATTATTCAGCAGCGCATCCCATCAATGCGAACGGTGTTCCCGATAAATTTAGGCCTTTGCGGCCCATCTATCGCGCACAGGACACACGTCGGCTAGATTTCCATCCCGGCGAATATGTCTCAACTCCCTCTGTCCAAGAACCGGATGCTGATTCTTTTTCGGACGCCGAGTGTGTTTTTCCCTCACTGATCTGGGGAAATTCTGAATTCGAGCCTGCCATAGCGAGTTTCCCGGTGCCGAATTCATTTTCAGCTGCACGGGCCCAAATGGCGCGGTACTAGCTCTACCACACGGCTCAAGCCTAGAGAAACTCCGCAACCTTGAAGGTATGCGCAGGTACGCGGCCGAAAACGCAGAGAGCTGGTACAAATACATCAACACACCCGAGGGTCGTGGCCGCCGTCTCGTCAATGGCTTCCTATATCTCATCACCGGCTGCGAAAAGGCGCAGTCATGGGGCATCGCGACATTCCAAAACGTCGCCACCGACAAAGAATTCCGGCTTCGTTTCAAGCCCCGGTCGAATAGTGCTGATGTTGGGTATAAGTACCGCTGGCGGAAAGGCTCGCCCGCGCACAAGAGACAATTTAGGAGTACAGGGGAGAATCTGACCAACCAGACATTGTTTATCCATGGGTTTTCGATTTCGCTTGGGGAGGAAAGATGGGAGCGTCTCTTTCCAAACGTTGCGATCGGGAAAATTACGGGACACCAGGCGTGGAAATCATCGCAGAGCGGATTTGTACCGTTTGGTTCCCAGACGTCTTGGTTCTCGGGGTCCTTCAGTTTCATGCGTGGATCCAAAAAGTCGGATGGCGATAGGAAGGATGCGGAGGGGATGGACGACGACGGGGTTGGTATATCTGAAATTTCAACCACTCCACAGGTCTTCCACCCGTCCCATGTCATCAATCAATATCTAGTGAAAAAGGTGTTGTGTAATTTTATTTTATTAACTCTCGTTCTCTGTCGAATCCCCTATTTATTTAGGTTCCACTCGCAACAGCTGTGATCACTCACGACGATGACTGGTGTCATATTCTTCGAGAGGTATGCTGTTGTTACCTCGAAACGGTGAGCTCTTAAAACTCCATTTTCAGGACGACAGGCAGTCTGTAATTGCAAACCCGTCGGACTGGGTGCAACGATTATTCCAGCAGTTCACCATCGCCGAAGAATCTGGTCGGTCACTGGTACTGATTGCCAGTTAGATTGCTCATCATCCCTAGGCATGGTCTACCTCGTACCGAAAGACCTGCAACCTAACTCTACAGACAGTCGTTTATCGAGCGTAGCGCTGGACACCGAGTCTGTGGAACGTTTTTTCGAAACCGCGGCACACGATGCGCCCAAGCGGAAACGCGCGGTAAGCGCTTTCTTCGAAACTTCGGCAGATGCGGCACCCAAGCGGAAGCGTGTGGCCAGCACTAAAGAAAAGTTGAAACCCGCAAAAAAGAAGATGAAGCGAGAAATGCTTGCTATATCTGACTCCGACGACGAATACAAACGCTTCGTAGCGTCCACATCACAGAACCGTGGCATCAAGGTCGAAATCGCCGTAGACTCGTCTGGAGACGAGAAGCCGATTGCGAGAAAACGCGCATTGAAACTAAGCACAGCGAAGGTCAAGATGGAGCACATTTCAGACGAAGAACTTCCACTTTCAAAAGCTCGAATATACTCCGCCAAAGCAAAAGAGGAGTATTTGACCAACTCTTTGATCAAGGGTAAGGGCAAAAAGAAAGAGGAGGAGGGAGAAGTAGCTGTCTTCAGGTCGTATCTGCCCTCAAGTTCAACTCGGCAGTCCTCCATTCGCCAGTTAGCTCATTTCCCATCAATCGAAGAGGCTATGGGTGTTGATCCCAAGTCTCCGCTCGGAATTGCCGCTCGCGAAGTGTGGGGGTGGTTCATAGACCATCTTGATTCACTTCTCGAAAGTGCCCGCGCTTTTCGTTTTGATGAATTCGAACAACGTCTTCGGATGTTCTGGTCTAATCTTGGTACCATTCACCGGGAAGTTGTACACACCCCAGTCATAGCAACCCTCATAACCAAAACAGATGCAATTGTGTACGATGCAAGTCCTTCCGTTCTTCCGTCGTTGCAACTCTCTGACAGAAAAGGTCCAGGAAATCCTTGAAATTTTGCGCTCCCAAATTCTGTCTCCAATCGAAGCAACATCCTTGGCTAGTATTCGACAGTTGGGAAATAAGATGGAAAATATACTGTTGGCTGCTCTGGACAGCTACAATAACACTTTCGTGGAGATAAGAGTTGTGCTCGGAGCACGGTTTGGACACCGTCTTTGTAAGTCACAACTTGAAATCACCACGGCCTTTTTTCAGTTATGATTCGGTTAACATTGATTTTTCCAGTGCGACTCTTGGATTTATACCATGTTACTCAGGCACTCAATACGGTGCTAACGAACACAAAGCGGCTTGGAGAAATGCGCAAGTCCTGGCAAAATATCGATTTCGACACTATTCGCAATCAGTCCGCGTTGGTGTGCAATTGCCGTCACGAAGATCTGCAGTTATTAGAGGTCGAGTTTGCCGCAACTTTGGATAGTCTGCCTAAGAGCACAGAACCTGTGAAGGAGGTAATTGCTTGGGCAGATAACGGCTTTGAGCGACTCTGTGTAGGGAAATCCGCAGGGAAAAGCCCTAGCTTGCGTAGTGTATTAATTCGGTGGAGCTACGTTATGGATCAAATCATAAGAGACCTGGTGCGTTTGAATATGTTGCAGCCTCGATGTAGTTCTGATCGTCAGTGCCCTTAGACCATCCGCGGCGACCCCTCATCTGGAGCCTTTCAAATTGTCCGGATATTTTTACAGTGAGTCCCGATGCTGCGGAACTTGAATGACTCCTGAAGGCTGGTATAGTGATTGGATTGGATGTAATGTCCTCAGGAGTGTTGTTTTATCAGTAAATTCTATCGAGCCAGAGAGGCAACAACAGTCTACCAGTTTGACGTCCACCCCTGGAGCATTGAGAGACGTCAGCGACTTGAGCGTAGCTCATTCGACCGATTTATCCTCGTAAGTTTCCTTTGAGTTTTTGCCTACACATTGATCCAACTTTTTATGCTATTCTAGCGAGAAGGTTTATGAAACCCAAGGACAAGATGATTCTCGCGATGCACCAGTTTATCCACGGAACCACATCCCATCCCGCACCTTTCTTCTACCTCCATTCGTTGGGGTTGGCAACAATCCAGCAGTGTTATTGAGTCCCCACCCTCGGATAGAGCTCCCCCAGATCCGGCTTCAACATCCTGAGCAGACAGAGACTCAGCGGCTCCCGCCGATATTTGAACTCATACGACGATTGCCTGATGAATGGAGAGGATCTGATGCTGGATATAGCCGAGCACATTCACCGAGGTCACATTTCGATGTGGTTTCCCTCCTGGCAGGCGGAGCGTCAGCGGAATACTCGGATGCTTCTTCTACTTGCGCAAATCCTAATCGTTCACGGAGCAATTCCTATACACCGGCCATCGAATCTCCCTCTTTGCAAGCTGGTGAGGGAAGCTCGTCACTCGCGGTTCGACCCCGACGCGAGCACAGAGGCCATAGTCCATATCCATTATATGCCTCGACAAACGAGACAAACGACCAAATTACCGACTCAAACCGAGATTATCTTCAGTCTGGTGGGACATTGACAGACACTTCAGTCGTTCCACTTCGTGCAACGGTGGCAACTGAAGCGACA
This sequence comes from Mycena leptocephala, assembly GCA_029378395.1. NCBI lineage: Eukaryota > Fungi > Basidiomycota > Agaricomycetes > Agaricales > Mycenaceae > Mycena > Mycena leptocephala. Next base: position 10,001 of record JARJLF010002265.1, read on the forward strand.
CGTCGTGCTGCTGCTGCTCGCCGCATAAATCCGTTAAAGTTCGTCTGCGATGTATGTGGACAAAATTTCACGGCGAAACACAACTTGAAGAGTATGTTGCTCCTCAACTCAACTTTATTGTACCGAATTTTGGTCGCTAGATCATATAAATTCGCACAACAAGATCAAGAACTTCGCGTGCGAGTGTGGTCAGTCCTTTGGAACGTCGGGTGTTCTCAATCGTCATGCACGTATATGTCCTGAGTCGAAGGTCAGCAGTATGTTTGATGCTTCCGCTTTATCTGACATGGTCTCCAAGCGCAAGACCTAAGTTGATTTCTGTACCATTTGATTGTTGTCTTGTTACTCCTTGACTGCCTCTATTGACGCCATTTGTCGTTTTAATCTTCTGTGTTTTGACTGAGGAAATGCAGTTGGCGTAAATTGAACTCAAGTCACGTGAATGTGGTTCCAAAAAAAAAAAAAAAAAAAGAATTGCGACTGTTAATATTGATATTAGATCCCATTTCTTCCGGTCGGGCCAACTCATCAACGGTCCACGAGAAGAACACGATATTTGGATCGGAAGGCATGCAGCGTAAATTTGTGTTCGCTGGTAGTCGATCTGCGAAGGGAACGACATGGGAGACATGGTTGTGAAAGTAAGACGTGGTGGCTGGACGTTGACCTACAGTAAAGTAAGATATTATCTACGACTCAAATCATATACCCCATATACACCATGATTCATCTCCATCCACTTACGACTCAGTGCCCTGAAATTGAGAAAGCATCACGTGCCGGTCAAAGCAAGTTATATCGTATGTTACATAATCACCCAAATGCAGTAGTGATGTCAGGAATTAAATACATGGTACAGCTACCGTGCACCCGCCATGATCCGCTCCACCTCAATCTGAATCCGAGCGCGCGCAGAAGTACCCACGGCAGTGGACCCTCCGATTAATCTACCCTCCGCAAAACCGGCCGTCACACCGGTGTAAATCAATTCCAGCATCTTGACCCACTGATGCCCCCAGACCTCCAGCGCATGGGACCCGAGAACGTCAAGTGCAGCTGTATGATATTGGATGGATGAGCGAGTATCAAAGAACGCCAGCGAATGACTACGCACTGTAAATGAGCTGCGCTGCCACTGGCGTCCCTAACAGTGCGTGGTCGCCCATTATCCGCGCAAACCACATCCAGCACCGCGGAAGCTGGAACAACGGGTGCATCGGGCGCGTCTGCGGCGGGATCTTGAGGATGTGGAAGTACAGGCGCATGTTCCCTGCGACGCGATTCATGTATTCCACAGTGGGCTCGATTAGGACGTCCTGTTCGACGCTTTTGCGGAATCCCTGCATCTTGGCTCGCTCCGCATCGTCCGTCCAGGGACGGCCGTCGAAGTCCGAGTTCGGCACCGCACAAGGAATGGGCCATCCGCCGCAGCGCTGTACGAGCTTGGCGAAAAAGATATCGGGGAAGGTTTCCAGGCGGTCGAGCAGTGTGAAGGCGACTTGAGCGAGCGGGATGGCCGCCTTCTTCTCTGCTGTCACTTCTGTTTCGGCTTGCTTGAGGAGGATCTTGCCGAGCGACGAGAGGAGACCGGTATAGAGCATTGGTGGATGGCGTTGTGGAGGCATGATGATTTGGTCATGAATGAAATCAGTCTGAGATAGCATTTCAGATGTAAGAATGCGTGCTGGAAGATATACACACAATCTCCCGGATCGCTCTGGGGTCATTAGTGAGCTGGCCAATTTTCGGCGTGATCTTTCGTCGTTGCTCCCCCCACGCAGACTTAGCAGCCTTTACCGACTTGATAGGTCTCGTAGTGTTCGTCTTGAGAGTCTACCATCGAAGGTCAGCAACAAGTAGGGAAGCAGTGGGTCACACCTACCATCAAGATCGAGCGCGCATTCCGCCAGTCATCTTGGGGAGTGGTCAGGCCAGCAGCCTTCCGCTGGTCTCCTTCGGCCGCGAGACGATCAGCTCTATCCTTTTCGTCTTGTATCTGCTGTTTCTCTGCCTCTTCTTTCCTCTTTTCCTCCTCTAGCCGCCGGCGCTCCGCATCTTCCACAGCCTTCTGCTTTTCCTCCTCCTCTTTGCGGCGCTTCTCCTCCAGTTGCCGTTTCTGCATCTCCTCCTCTTGTCTCTTCCGTTCTTCCTGCTCTCGCACCTTTCGCTCGGCCTCGAGTCGCGCGCGCACCTTGTCCTCCTCAAGTTGGATGACAGAGTCTATCCGTTGCCACAGAAGCCTGTCCCGCTCCTTCCAGCCCTGCCGCAGCTTGTCCTCTTCCTTCTGCTGCTGCAGTTTCAGCGTGCTGAGCTGAGCCTGCACTTCCTGCATCTGGCGCGCGTGGAGAGCGTCCAACCGACGAGTTTCTTGTAACCGTGCCTTGTCCAACTCATCGTGGATCTGCAATTGTATAGCGGTCTGCTTTTTGCGGGCGACACGCTGAAGCAAATACGTCTCAATTTCCAAAGTGGAAGTGGCATAATAAAGGGACGCACGAAAGCATCTTTGCGCGTCTGTTTCTCCCACTCCTCGTACGGGTCGTGATGTCGTGTGCGGAGGCGTATTGCCGCGACAGTATCTTCGATATGTCGCTGTTCTGCCGTAGTTTTTATCTTTACACGCGATTTTCTGTGTTTCCAGACGTTAAACAGAGCATAAATCATATACACGGACCCACATTGGTGGTTTGGGGACCTCTGACTCAGAAGCATAGCAGAACGAGTCGTCCGACTGGGCGTCATCGGAATCGGAGAAGTCTGAATCGTCTGAATCTTCCAAAAGACCGAACGTTGATTTGCTCCGTGTGCTCGTCGTTTTTGCCTAGAAAGATATTGGTTTGAATACGCTTGCATGAACGAATTTCCCTACCGTCTTTCAGGAGACGGAGACAAGGATCTGGGGACGCTGAAGCGCATCGTCTACGACGGCGTGGCCGGTGCGTAGAAGGTAAGCAAGTGAGACAAGGTGTGGCGGAGGAGAAGAGTCAAACAAGGCCCGCAAAGGTTGGCCGCGGCGCACGTGGATTTGGTCTGTCGTTTACTCTTACTCGCTACCACGATGAAACTGGGCCTATGTGCCCTCCCTGGACTCCTCCTGGGTCTCTCCGCTCGAGCTATCGAATCTGTGGACCAGTTGCGCGTGCTTGGTGCGCAAGGAGTCAATCTATGGAAACTTGAGAAAGCTGCTGCGCGCAACCAGTCCGAAGTTTTTGGTGCAGGACGGCTCTGGACTTAACCTGGACACTGAAGAAAATGCCGCTGGTTTCAAGGCACAATGGTTTCGCCAGCCGGTAGACCACTTTGACAAATCCTCCAACGCGACGTTCCTACAACGATACTGGGTGAACACGCGTCATTACAAAGCCGACAAAGGTGGTCCAGTAATCGTTCTGGATGGAGGCGAGACCAGCGGTGTGGTTCGTATATTCTCAACCGTGAACCATTGTCTGATGTGCATAGGATCGAATTCCGTTCTTGGACACTGGTTCGTGATCAACTGAAAGGTTTCTAGTTAGGCTGAACTCTTCTTAGGTATCGTGGAGATTCTTGCCCGCAGCACCGGAGGCGTCGGTGTAGTTTGGAGCACCGATACTACGGTACATAATTGCCTCTATGTGGTTTGCCTCTAACTCCGTGTCTTCTAGGTCGATCTATCGCAGTGGCCAACCTCACGACGGACAACCTGAGGTGGCTCAACAATGACCATCGGCTGCCGACAGCGCCAACTTCATGGCGAATGTCAAGTTCAAGGGCATTGAGGAAGACCTGACAGCTCCGAACACGCCTTGGATTTACTACGGTGTAATACAGCCTTTTTCTTTACGCGCTCTTTCCTGATTAGCGCAGGGATCTTATGCTGGTGCTCGGGCTGCCCACATGAAAGTTCTCTACCCTGACCTCGTCTACGGCGCCATTGCCTCCAGCGGTTCGTACCGTGCTCCCTCCGCTCCATCTGACAAACGAACTGCCAGGTGTTACCCACGCGGCAATCATCAATGGGAATACATGGAGATTATCCGCGCAGCTGCAGACCCCGTCTGCTCCGCCCATCTCGAAAACTCCATTCAAACCATCGACGCCATCCTCTCGGCTGGCCGGTTTACACGTCCTCTCAAGGCCTTGTTTGGCTTTCAGCCTGAGGCACGATGATGACTTTGCCTCCGTCATTGAGGTGTGGTTACTCTTCCCATGCACCGGTCCTTACACTCAATCCGTTCTAGTCTCCCCTCGGCTCATGGCAAAGCAAGTGCTGGCACCCCGATTTCACGTCGACTCGCTTCGACGACTTCTGTGCCGCGCTCGACAAGCCACCGTTCGGTTCCGGCATGGCCTCTTTGAGCGATTGCCGTATGGTGCGCCGGAGCGGAGCATTGCCTTACCTGGCGGTCTTGTGGTAGACTTTACGATATCAACTACGCGAACTACATCAAGACGGTGCGCATTCTTCTCCTGTGGATTGCACGCAACTGACACCGTAATAGCACATTGTTTCGCGATGCCCCGAGGGTGTCAGCACCGATGAGGTCCACCTCGATTTGGCTGTGCTAAATGATTCTGATTCCGATCGCCTGTAGTGCTTCGGCACCTGGGATGAGGAACAATACCAGGAGACCGACCTCGACCAGCATTGGCGTCTCTGGCTCTTTCAAGTCTGCACGGAGGTCAGTGGACATGCCCCTCCGCGCGCCTCCAGACTGATAGCTGCTCATTCCAGTGGGGTTATTTCACTGTACGTTGTCGTGAGGCGCAGCATGCCCACGCTGACCACCAGCACCGCAGGCCGCTCCCCGGACCCCGAACACCCGCGGATTATCTCGAAGCTGCTGACGCTCGCCTACGAATCCAAAATCTGTCGCATGGTACGCCGGATGGTTATCTGGCTCGGGCGCCCTTGACTCGTCCTATCCTGTGCAGGCGTTCCCTCCGGGCAAGCATTTTACCGTGCCCACACTGCCGAACGTCACAGTGGTCAACCAGCTGGGCGACTTTGACATCGCCGCAGACCGACTCGCCATCATCGACGGCGAAAGTGCGCATTAAATCCATTATTTATTGTATTTTGTGCCACATATGTCTGCTCACACTCCGCACAGTTGATCCATGGCGCCCCGCGACGCCGCACAGCGACTACGCGTACGACCGCGAGGACACAGTGCTGCGGCCGTTCAAGATCATCCCCGGTGCGCCTGTGCCCAAGTTACTTCCGCGCACAGCTTCGGCGGTCTGACAATGATTTCTACTTCTACAGGTGGTGTGCACCATTACGACGAGTGGGGCCTGCTCAATCTCGCTGACGAGCCGGCGGAGATTCGCAAAATCCACGAGGAGATGATTTTCTTCGTCGGAGAATGGCTAAAGGACTGGAAAGCGCCGAAGAAAAGTGACATGCAGGCGGAGCGTTAATTGAGTTGGAGCTGTGTGGTTGTCTGGAGCTTCGTGTTCCCTCTCCCCATATGTAACACCGCTCGACACCAATGGACGAATTCATTTCTAATTTTGCCTATGTCGCGCTCGAGTCACGAAGGGCTGTGACTAGACGTTACGCTACCGTGTACAGAATCTTAACCCCCGATCTGAATCATATACAGCTTTTTGCTTATAACCTGTGTCCGTTGCTCTTGCGAGGCTAGCTGAACCTTTGAGTCGATACCTTTGCGATACCTGTTACGACAAACTCTCCGCTATGGCGCAGAAGAAAGTTCTCAAGACTCAAGATATCTCTGGACTCGCCGAATACATTGCGTCCGATAAATGCAAGAACATTGTGCTCATGGTACGTTATTAATTCGAAGTGCAGCTTCCCTCGTGCGGGCCGTTTATCTGCGTTCGTATGAAGCTTGGTGCAGGTGGGTGTTACTCTAGCGTTTCGTCTGTGCAGCGTTTTCATCAGCATTATAGGCGTGAGTACCTCTGCAGGAATCCCGGACTTTCGGTCGCCCGAGACTGGTTCGTACAACTCTGCTTGGCTTGAATTTCATTCCCTCGTAACGCTCATCTTCCCAACTAGGTCTCTACGTGCGCACGCTCGACTGAACTAAACCGAACTGGACTAATGCTGCCTACTACAAGGCGAATCTGGCGAGACTCAAGCTACCCTACCCCGAAGCCGTCTTCGAGATCAACTTCTTCCGCAAGAATCCTGAGCCCTGTCCGCGCTGTTCCTCTTGCAAAGGGCTGCACTGTTTTTGACTCGATTGTTTTAAATTCTAGTCTACACGCTCGCGCACGAACTTTACCCAGGCAAGTTCCGGCCCACGATCACCCACTCATTCATTCGCCTCCTTGCGGCGCACGAGTTGCTGCACACCTGCTTCACGCAAAATATAGGTTAGAATTCTGTCCTATAGGTTAGCTGGGGGGAGCTGACCTTGATTTTTTATTTTATTAGACACGCTGGAACGTCGAGCTGGAGGTACGGAAGTCACTATGAGTCATTTTACTGACCTTAACTTGAACCATGACATAGTCCCGGATGACAAGATCATCGAGGCGCACGGGAGCTTCGCGAGCCAACGCTGCATCGACTGCAAACGGACGTACGACGACGCGAAGATGAAGCGCAAGATCCTCGCGAAGGAGACACCACGGTGCGAGAATTGCAGCGGACTCGTCAAGCCTGATATCGTGTTCTTCGGCGAGTCGGTGAGTACGGTCGTGCGAAGCGCATTTGCCCGCCGCTGACATGCCTTTTTTTAAAAAAAAACTTATAGCTCCCCGACGAGTTCATCCGCGCGATCCCGAATGTGGCCAAGGCAGACCTGCTAATCATCATGGGGACATCCATGACGGTGCACCCATTCGCGGGTCTCGCAGAGCGTGCGGGGCCCAGCTGCCCACGCGTTCTCATCAACCTCGACCAGGTGGGCAGCATCGGGAGGCGGCCAAACGACGTCGTGTTACTGGGCAAGTGCGACGAGATGGTGAGGACGCTGTGCAAGGCCCTCGGGTGGGAGGCCGAGCTGGAGGAACTGTGGGCGAAGACGGAGGCGAAGGCGGCGTGGGAGGACTCCGAGGCCGACGCTGAGGCGGAAGCTGAGGGTGGGGATGACGTGAAAGAGGAGGCGACCGCAGAGGAACTGGTCGGGGCGATTACAGATGCTATTGGACGGCAGCTGAATCTCGAGGATTCGGAGGCCAAGACAGGCGATACTACACCGACTGCTACTCCTGCGAAGGCAGGGGATTCAGCCAAGAAAGAGGCCCCTTCGTCGTCCGTGAAGGATGATGCAAAAGAGGACGCAGCAGGCAAGCTTTAACGGAGTAAGACAACCAATGGACAACACTGTATTGCGTAGATTGTACATATACTCTATTCGGACTGTATTGTACAATATATTCGGCAGATTTCACCTTTCTCGCGTGCTGCCATTTTGGCGAGCCCATCACTCTGCACTGAAATATTTTGCACTTCATGCAGTTCTCTCCACCTGGACGATACTGAAAAACAGTACAAAAAAGCCGGAAAATAACGCAGTGGAAGGCAAGTTGAGGGCCTCCGGAACGGCGCAAAGGAATCACAAGACCATTTGGCAGACAGGCCGCCAGACCCGGATCCGAGGTTTTGTGGGGTCTGCGAGGCATTAGCAACTCGCAGCCATCGGGTGACCACACAAATGCCGCTGCGGACACAGCAAACCACGGCCGTATGGTACACAAGTGACAAGAGTGAAACACAAAACAAAAGACGAGGCAACTCATTTCCAGGGCCCAGACAGCAGGAAATTTGAGAGTCCTGAGTTAGAAAGAGACCTTGAGGCTTGAGCGGGTGGAACAACTGAGACTCGACTGAGATGGTTAAGAGATGGGAGTCAGATAGGGACCGATGTTAGATGTCACTTGTTTGGCGGCGTTGCACCAATTTACGCGTCTTGCTCTGGTACCACCACCATCTCCAACAAACGTTCCCTCTGGTCTTCCTGTTGACTCTCTGGCCAGTATGCCCCGTCGTTCGCGTCATTACTCGCTCTTTTCGCCCCCAAGTCTATCCATGTCTGAGCTTGTCAAGACGACATTGTCTCACGATTCTACCGACATGCTCATCGACAAATGGCTAGAGCACCGCGGTTATGGACACGATGCGTACCATGAGTGGTTCCGAGATGTTCGCGAGCGGAAACACGCCGCCCATGACCAGCAGAGCATCGTATGGAATAAAGGAGACTTTGTGCCTGAGAACATCTTTTGTCGCACAGTTGACACTGGACGTCTCATTCCTCTCGATCGGACATGGACAACGCATCTTTACCACCATAAATCTATGCAGGAGAGAAAACTGCCCATGATGCCTGTAGTGTTCACCATGGTGTGTCTTTAACTTTTCTGCTAATACCGCGATACTCACGCCGTTCCACAGCTCCCAGAACTCATGTTATTGAGGGGAATGCACGACGGTGGCTGCGACGAGATCTTCATTATTGTCACGGATCTCAAGCGGCAGGAGATGGATGATGTTACCGCGTTCTTCAAGCTCGTCTGCCAGAACACATTTGGCCGCACATGCAAGCCGAGCGTTGAGCGCCAGATCCAGCACGACCACATGCGCATCACACACACACTCGCGCGCCAGCGCCGCACGCCTTGCTTCCCCCAGATCGACCTCACCTTCCGCGCACTGCTCTACGAGAAACGCCCCCGCTTCCTCATCCTCTTCTCCCACCAAACCACCTCCTATTCCCAAATCATCTTCACCCACCGCTCGTATGTCCCCGCTGCGGACCTCTTCTTCGACTACCCCACTGGCTGCCCGAACCCGTGCTGCACAGACGACTGCGAGATGATCCGCTTCCCGCGGCGCGGCCCCGAGGGTGCGCAGGTGCTTGACATCAAGCGCGGTGGGCGGTATGGCAAGCGTGTCAAACGCCGGCAGATGTGCAACTGGATCGACTGCGAGGTGTGCTTCAACGACGAGGGCGTCGCGGTCGGGAGCGACAGTGGGAGCACCGAGGGCTCCGAGAGCAGCGTCGATTCGGGTCGCACGAAGATTGTGAGCCAGACGTGCAGCAAGTGCCGCCTCGTCAAGTACTGTTCGCTCGACCATCAGCGCAAGGATTGGGAGGAACACAAGCGCGTGTGTTCCAAGGGCCCGTTTTAGCGATGGGGCTTTTGTCACGAAGGATTGCTATCATATGCCACGCCACGACACTTAAGTTACTTACTTTTATGTTCTTACTTACTGGGCGCGCTTGGAGCGCTTGCGTTGTATTATATCCACGCCGTAACAGCTTGCCTGAATCGTCTTTCAATTTACGGCTCGGTAACTCAGACGGTCCGGTGATCCGGGCCACGCGAGTTTCCATCTAGGATTGTGAAAGGTATTCGTGAATTACCGAGTTCATGTTACGCTACACATAGAAAAATGCGGATTAAGTATCATATGAAAGTTGACTTCAACTTAGTAGCAAAAAAAAAGTAAAGCTTGCGTTGAACTTCCAATGGACCAACAGACCAAGAATCCAACCGAATCTCGGGGCAGTGTAACACTGGACCTTGGAAAATCCTTCCAGAAGTTAACCGCCTGTTAATACTCGCCCTTGAATCGTGAACGAACTCATAATTAATCCATGGTCGAGATCCTTGACACAAAAAACCAACGGATTGCATGCATGCTGGGAACGCAGAGGGCCTTAATAGAGATTGAGTTTTTCACCCTCCTCTAGTCAGCGTCGCCCGTGTTTCAATCGCGGACGCCAATGCTGGCCGGCACCATTTGTCAATTTGATCTCGCGTTTCAAGAGGGCCTCCGCCTGCCTCACCCACAGACTCTTTGAAATGGCGTACCTAAAAAATAAAAATAAACAACACTGTCGACCCGGGCTCGGACGTCGCAAGAGAGAGAAAGAGACGCACTCTGTATTGGGCCATTCACATGCAGATATGCGAAGCTCGCGCAACCCAGGAAAGTCATCGAATTTGAGATGGCTAAAAAGCATAGCCCAGTTTTCCAGCTCTCTAGACCTGAAAAGTGTGCTGTACACATAATCCTATCAGACGAAATGCGCGATGACAAAAAGAGAAAACCACGGACGCCTTGCGCTGATTTATTACCAACTGTACAAGCGATGGGTGTTTCTCAGGGAAACGTAGGTCGCAGATGAGCGTCACCGGGTTGTCGATCTCGAGAGTAAAGCAGGTGAGAACGGGACAGAAGGAAAGGATAGAGATGTTTTTGACTGCAGCAGTGGGCACCGTCAGTTTAGTGAGCTTATGCCCGTGCCTTTGAAAGAAAGGCACGCAGCCAGTCACGTCGGCCAAAATCGAAACTTGAGTGAGATTGGGAAGGCTGTAATGCGCGGAGTTTTGTAAGTTTCAACGTCAGGAAACGGATGAAGGGAATTACTCCATTTGTGCGAGCAGAGGGATTATCTGCAGGGATTTTACCTCCACGCGCCTCAGCGCGGGGAGTGCATTCTTTGATGCCTCTCCGTCCTCGACTGAGAAGGTGATCGTGGACTCCCCAAGTCAGTGTTTGAAGTGCAACAAGGTGCTGCAAGATCTCAGGCGACTGCGGTTTGGCGTTGTCGTCGCTGGGCAGGACACAATAGCCGGTAAACTCGCGGAGGGTCCCCCCAGCAACACCCGGAGCTGCTAACGCTGAAAGCGTGGCCCAACGAATGGGGACGCCGCCTCCTCCTACGAGACGTACGAGGTGTACGGCATACTGTGCGACTCGCAGCATGTCTATCTCCTGCACGGGTTTATTGGAGAAATCCCTACCCATGAACATCTGGATCTCCCGCAAGTACACGCAGAATTTGGGTTTCCTGCCAAGACCTGCAATTAAGTGCGCCGCACGACGTTCCTTCGTGAACGCAAGATAGCCATAAAAGTACGGTTGGGCCAGACACTGGACCATAATTTCATTTATCTGATGACAGGTTCAAGGAAGGTGGACACACATTGAAGGTCTTGGACACCAACAGAAAGGACAGGCGCCTCGAATTTGCTTCCTTATCGAGAGCATCACCCCCCAGGACGTCCGCGACGTACTGTCTGTCTGCGACCATCGCGAAGAAGAGTATGCGAGACCAACGATGAACGATGTCCCGCGCTGCTGACTTCATGGGGCGGAACGACGGATTGGGCACCGGCCGGGTGGGAAGGTTCCGATTAGTTGTAGCGGACCTGGGAGAATGTGAATTCAATATCACGGGCGATCTCTTCCAAACGACCAAGGAATTAAGGCGAGGGTGTTTCTGTACGGCCTGGATAAACGCCGCAACCCGGGAATTCTTGCTGGATATGCAGATCTTTATCGCGCGCAAAGCCATGCCCTTGGCAATAATATTTTCCAAATAACCCAAGCCAAAGTTTGGTGCTGGGAAGGAGAGGGTGTGTACGGTCGAACATGAATTCAGAAATTCCAAGAAAGTCCCTCGCCTCGGCGTATCTCCGAGATTCGGGAAGACGACGGTGGTCTACAGCCGTTAAAATAAGTAGCGACGAAGGAATCAAAAAAAAAGAAAACGCACCAAGTTCGTCCACTTCGATGACAAATACATCTCTATCGCCCGTATCAAGCGCCTCACGGACATATTGTCTAGCACGGTGCGCCGGTTCGCAGCATCGAAGAAGATCAGACGCGTCGGGTTGATTAGCGGAAGTCCCGATACCAGCCCCGAGCTTGAATCAGAGGCATAGAGATTGAAAGTGAAGTAAAGGTCAGTACATAATGTTAGGTGCCCCTTCGAGAATGTCGTGCATGTGCTCTCCGAATCCGCCCTCGACGCGTAACTTTTTGATGAATCGGCCTAGGTCGGGGCTGCGCGTAAGGGCAGCTCGGAGCGAAATGGCTTGGTCTGTGGAGCGGAGAACCACTACACGGTATAATAGAGGGATGGACACCCGCAGCCATGATTTGCAGACCAGGAGAAGTGCAGAGGAAGATTCCGAAGAGGACACGAAAGGCGACGTTTCCGAAACGCTGGCGAACATGGCATCCGGGACCTCAAGAGCGGGGGAGAGGATTTCGGAGAGGATTTCATCGGGAAGATGAACTTCTGCAGTCGCAGACATGCCAGCGAGAAGGCCAAGAGCAAACAAGCCTGAGAGACGCGTTGTATGTTTTCAACGGAGACTATCAACAAAAATGTCGATGCCATCAATGAGCCTCGTGACTCCAACTTGAAAACGGCCTTTCTAGCCTTGCCTTCACCTTCTATCAGCCCGGCGACGCGCCTTAAAGACTCTATCAATCCGTCACCAAGCCTGCCCTTCTGGGCTTCCAAGGCCCTTCCAAATACATTGCACAACACGCGGCTGCTGCTTCCAACGCGGTTTTTTTCGTTCCTCTTGACGTGCTCAATGAGGGTAGCATGCTATTGCAGTAGAATCTGTCGCGGCACAGACCGCTAATGCCGTGGTATCAAAACAAGAAAATTCGCAAATTTATTCGACGGGGAATTTTTTTTTCAACGGCTTACACAGTGTAATCTATAGGATAATGATGTTCGTGTTCCATACCTGTCGCTTTGGTACCCTGTCCGCCGATCCTGGCCCTGGTGGTCGTCTGCGGCGCCTCATTCTCATGCCCAACCGATATCGAGACAAGCCGCCACATACGGCTGTTGAGCCTCCCGAAATTCCTGTTGTCGCCTCCTCAGTTTCAGTGCGGCTCGGAAAAATAAAAGACTGGACGAGACTGCAGACCAGTGATTCCTCGACTGCGTCAAATAATTGGAAAACGCCATCTGCCAAAATCAATCTCGGCAGAGAACTCCATTCCCTTTATTTTTCTCGTTCCTCATGTCTTTCAACTCCCCGGTTTTTTTCTCAAATGTTTTATCGTGAAAAATTTGGGTTTGCTGTGGACGTGATGGCACACCTCAGACGCGAGTTCATGCATGCAATCTGGGATCTCCTCATATCGCCTGAATTCATTCATGCATATTTTCACGGACTAGGAATGTTACGAGACATCGAACGGCTTGTTTTCCGGCGTTTCTTCACTTACTGCACAGATTATCTTGAAAATTATGATTTTTGCCTTGCCGCTTTGTTCGCGGTGCGTAAACCGTGTTTTTGTTGTAATTTGTGTTCACTAACCTAAAATTCAAACCCAGAAGTTTTGATTTTGGGGTACATGACGACTCAGATTTTTCATGCGACCTTTCAGGCCGTGTCATCGCGCGAGCAATGGCGGTTTCCTTCTCAGAGAATGAGCTTCTAATCAGCCTATTTCGTTCCTGAAAGCGCAATTTGTACTGCCAATGTCCCAATGCGGACATTCTAACCATCGATCGATTCGGAGAGCCAAAAATGTCTGGCATAAATCAACCGGCATAGGTTAAACATGCGTGTGTTATGATACTCTGTCCAATGTCGAACCAACCAGCTAAACCAGCAAGGCCGAGGTAGCCGATTGTGAAATCGTGGCTTCCAATGACCGCGGGGAAGTGACGTCAATTTGGCTGGTCTCGTCGTCAATGAATCTCGTGGAATTTGCCCTCAATCACGCAACGCCCGACTGCGCTGGCAAGGATAAGACTCAGGATAATATATTAGCTTGACGTGGTCCCATTTTCTGGAACATGTCAAGTTGTGGCTAACAGTACATCGGCCTCTATAATATACTGTGCTACACCACTGCTCAGTTACCCTCGACGAGCTTACCCCTCTCGAGGTTGTAGATCTCAGGCAAATAAGCAGCAGTCAGAAAGTGCACTGGCCTTCCTGTGTGGTGCCAGACAACCAATCACCTTGCTCACTAATACACTGATCTAGATCCTCACTGCACACGGACTCCACAAATCGCACCTGGCTGGCCTTTGACATGGCAGGACAGATGGATAGAACCCAGTGGGGCCTGGTACGAGTTCTCTCCTCCCAGGCATAAATCCCCGCCATCCACCAGTGCTGACAAATTGAGCCTTGCACAGAGTCCTCGAACAAATGTAACAGCAGAGAAACGAGCTTGGTCACCCGACTTTAGAAGGAGCAGGCACTATGATGACCACGCCAGTGCAAAACACTACTGGTTGTGATCAAGGCCTCAGAGATATGGAAGCAGCCAGAAAGTTATATGCCATTGCGCTGGGCACGACTTCATGTGATGGATGATAGCAGGTGCACGAGGGCACATCATAGCTCTATATTCGATAGAGAATGCTCGGATTCAAGTAACCGGCAAGAAGGAAAACAGGCAGCCGAGAGCGCGGACACCAAATGTGCAGCCACAGCACCTGGTGCATAAAATTAGTAACAAAAAGTAGGAAGACTCACCATACAAGGGAAGAGAGAATAATAAATTGAATAGTGACTGGATATATAGTATGAGAAGTTCGTGCACAACAGAGCGTGAGGCATGGCAATGGCATGAGATACTGTTTATGCCCGGCACAGAGTGTCGTTATAGGCTAGTTCACGACAAGTGGTATCTCTGAATGAGTCAAGCGCATGTGCGAGGACACGGCTTGTGTTCATGAATAGCAGGTGCATGATGGCACTGCAATAGCAGCAGGGAGCGAGCAACCCTGAATAAATACAATCCGATGTATAGTTCGAACTTCGAGGATGATAGGTGTGCAGGGACACAAAAAGAGCCAGTGTGCAACGACACGGCGTGATATTATAGAGAATAAAAGGTAACTTGCCATCGTCTCAACCTTTCAAGTGCGGTCATTGAACTGTTCTGTCTTTCCTTCTAATTCCCCATTACTGCACTCCTACAACCAGAAACATTTTGGGAATTTTCGATGTCCGGGAAGCCCGATAATTTTTAAGGCGATTTCTGCACCGTCATAGACCATCATGGTATGACCTGTGCAGGTGACTGAATCTACGGTTGTAATAAGTGCACACTCAGATACTGATCATCCCACAGAAGCTGGATCACGCGAGCTGGGTCCACATTGCGCATTGTCCAGTGTCCATTTTTAAAAGCTCGGCAGTGTGCCCATTTTTTGCTGCGATACTTTTATATAAAAAGGCGTATCAGTGGCCTTGAACCCAGGTTCCAAGACCTTGCACCGACGAAAATGCGTGTCGTCTTTCTTTCCGTCCTCTCCGTCTGCGTCTCCGTTCTGGCGCAGACGTCGGTGGACACTTATATCGCCACTGAATCCCCCATCGCTAAAGCGGGAATCCTGGCTAACATTGGTTCTTCGGGATCCAAGTCACAGGGCGCCAAAGTAGGCGGCGACCTTCTCTATTTTGTCACTCTTATCTAGATGACCGCTAGTCGGGAGTTGTCATTGCTAGTCCAAGCACCTCTAATCCGGACTACCTCTTTACTTGGACTCGAGACTCGTCGCTCGTCTTCAAAGCTCTCATTGACCAGTGAGGGAATGATAACAGACGAAATTCATGTGAAACTTGAATTTATTGGCGCAGGTTCACCTCCGGAGCAGACACGACCCTCCTTGGCCAGATCCAGAATTTTGTTGCAGCCCAACAGATCTTGCAACAAGTTTCAAACCCCAGCGGTACCGTCTCGTCAGGCGGGCTCGGGGAGCCTCATGTAATTGACATCGAATTTTTTCGTTCGGCCTAATTTCTCAACGGAGCCATGGATAGTACAACGTTGATGAGACGGCCTTCACCGGCGCCTGGGGCAGGTAAGAAATGTGTTCGTTGCTGGGTTTTCATCGTTAAATCAAACCATTTAGACCCCAGCGAGGTCCGCTGAATGTTGCAGAATGCATACATTGCGCTAACGTGTCATAAAGATGGTCCTGCTCTACGTGCGACAGCGATGATCGAATACGCCAACTGGCTGCTCAAAAACAGCAGCGTTTCCAACGTCGTCAATAACCTCTGGCCCATAATCAAGCTCGACCTCGACTACGTCGCCGCTGACTGGAATCAAACCACGTATGTTGCGGGTATTTCAGTACAACTATATTCTGAATGATTTTATTTGATTAGTTTCGACCTTTGGGAGGAAGTCTCTTCCTCTTCTTTCTTTACGACAGCGGTTCAACACCGATCTTTGCGCGAGGGCGCGGCGCTCGCCACCGCTCTCGGACAGACCTCGGCTGTGAGCAACTACAACACGCAGGCTGGAAATATCCTGTGCTTCCTGCAGTCGTACTGGAACCCGACTAGTGGATACATCACCGCAAACACGGGCGGCGGGCGATCTGGAAAGGACGCCAACACGGCGTTGGCCTCCATCCACACCTTCGACCCTGCAGCCGGCTGTGTGCGCATTTTTTTCATTCCGGCTATTATTTTATTTAAAATTTTTGATGGTTTTCTAGGACGCGACAACTTTCCAACCATGCTCTGACAAGGCTTTGTCCAGTTTGAAGGTCTATGTTGATTCTTTCCGATCCATCTACTCAATCAACAGCGGAATCGCGTCCAACGCTGCGGTTGCAACAGGTCGATATCCAGAGGATTCCTACATGGGTGGTAACGTCCGTTGGCATTGAATTGTTTGGTCAGATTGGTCGTCATTAACCATGATTTAAATCCTCTTAGCCCTGGTATCTTGCCACTGCAGCAGTCGCCGAGCAGCTGTACGATGCCCTTATTGTATGGAAGGCTCAAGGTTCCCTGAGCGTCACCTCAACCTCGCTCGCCTTCTTCCAACAATTCTCGTCCTCGGTGGCCGTCGGCACCTACGCCTCCTCCACCTCGACTTTCACTACCTTGACCGCTGCAGTCCAGACGTTCGCTGACGGCTTCGTTGCCGTGCATGCCAAGTATACGGTACATTATATTAAACGTTCACATTGTTTCGCCTACTGAGGGAGGGATATCTAGCCCTCGAATGGAGGCCTTGCGGAGCAATACAGCCGCAGCAACGGTGCCCCCGTCAGCGCCGTAGACCTCACATGGAGCTACGCGGCGGCACTCACGATGTTCGAGGCGCGCGCGGGGATAACATCACCTGGATGGGGCGCTGCAGGGCTCACCGTCCCCACGACTTGCCAGACCAGCGGCGGGGGCGGGGGCGGTGGCGGGACTCCAACTGGGACCGTCGCCGTGACGTTCAACGTCGTCGCCACCACCGTTATCGGCGGTGAGCGCATTTCTTGCTGTTTTCTGTCATAAATGTATCCCAACTCAGCTTGTGTTTGATTTTTTTTTCAGAGGACATCTACATCACCGGAAACGTCGACTCGTTGCAGGACTGGTCCCCGGACAACGCGCTGATCCTGTCGCCGGCCAACTACCCTACTTGGAGCAGTACGTGTTCAACTGTCGAAATATTTAAACGTTGAACGCTAACGTTGAACTGCCGCCAGTCACGATTAACGTCCCTGCGTCGAGTGACATCCAGTACAAGTACATCCGCAAGTTCAACGGCGTGCTGACGTCCTGGGAGTCGGACCCAAACAACGAGTTCACGACCCCGTCGGGAGGATCCTTCATTCGCAATGGTTAGTCCTGTTTCAAAAATTAGAACGCAAAGATAATTGACGAGACCTACAGATCAATGGCGTTGAGGGAAAGTGCACTGGGGGGATGTTGAACACAAGACTGAAGATGTATTTACAGCGTGTTGGATTAAAGGCGGGCTTTAAATCTATAACGTGTACATGTCTACGAGTATCGGCGACGACTAACCCCTCAAGTACTTGCCCAAGAATTCGGCCATCTCGTCGAAATGCGCCGCATACAACTCTTCAGCGTTCGGGACGTAGTCGAGGGAGTGGCTTGCGTCCTCGATCACCAGCAGCCGCACAGGTACCCCTGCGCGCTGAAGCAGGTCATGCATATGCTGTGACTCGACAAGCAACACCGCGGTATCGTCCGCGCCGTGACACAGAAACGTCGGTGGGAATTGCGCGGTGACATTGAGCTGCGGAATTATCGCGTGATGCTGTGGCGGGATGCGCGCCTTCATCGCGGCATGGAGGGTAAGGGGGTCGGCGGCGGCGGGGCTTTCTAGGAGGGGCGGAGTTGAGCAGAAAGGCTGGGCTCGTGCTGGCCGGTGAAATAGTCGAATTGCACGCCAAGCTGGATGTACAGGCGCGAGAGCGGCATGCGGGGATTAGCGGGCCAGCCGGGGGTTGGCGAGGACGCGGGATGATATGCCAATTTAGAGTCGGTAATTGGGTCTAGTGATTTGGATCTAGGATATATGAACTCTGCAAAGTTTGCGGGATCTAGGAGCTCGCGTCCGAGAAAGAAGACTTCGTTTTTCGGGATTAGACAGTATGGGGTCTAAGAGCGGTCAGCAAATGCTCGCAAGCTCAGAACGGGGACTAACAAAAATTTGGCCGCCCATACCGTACAATGAAAGGACTGCCTTTGGTTTAGGGACTGCATGGATTGCGGCTAAGTAAGCACACATTCCACCGGCACTCGATCCTGCGACAGCCAGAGACGTTGGATCGATACCGAAGAGGCCGGCCCCTTCTGTCTTGAAGCATAGACCGTCCTTGGCCAGATATAAGAAAAGATCTTTGATGTCGTCTACTATATCATGGACAGTGCAACTGGGAATAAGGCGATAGTCGGCGGAAATGAAAACGAATCCAGCAGCGACGATCCGAGCTTCGAATGGGTTGAATGGGCAATAAGGCATTGCAAGGAAGCAACGGACCTTTGAGCCAATTTGGAAACCAGCTAGTACGGTTTCCTACAGTAAGACCACCGCCGTGAAAGTAGACAACTGCAGGCAAACGAGGATATGGGTATCGTGCCTCCGAGTCCAAGCTCGGAGGATAGACATTCAGATGAGCAGGTACGCGTCCAATTTTCTTGTAACATACATCTAGGCAGTCCATGGGAGAATCTGCAGAAGGCGAGGTCGTGAAAGAGTCGAAAAGTGAGCGGCGTTTTTCCGTGGCAGTGTTAAATAGTGGCCGTGCGTCATGACGGTTCGGCAGTGCTAACATGTGCACACAAATCCCAATTTGGACAGGGGTCCTTTGTCTTTCACAGATTCTCACATTGCTCTCACAGACCACATAAATACGCGGGTGCGCGCGAGCGGTGGCGGAGCCCAAAATGTGAGCTGATTTCTCTATTTCAGTATATTCTGGAATTTGATGCGAGTACTTCAAGTTCAAGTTCAATTTTCAAATCGTAAGTATGTAAGTATAACGCCTGGGCTTATTTCAGCAGTTGCTCGACCCAGCGTCCGTGTTCGTGACGCTGTAGATCCAATACCATTCCCCGCCGAACTGCCACGTCCCGTCGCTCCAATCGTTGGCGATACATTGACTGAGGATGTTTGACACTGCGTCAGCGCAGTTGTTTGGGCAGGCGCCGTTGGACAGTTGCGCCTCGACATGTACAATATCGCCCACGGCCTCGTCATAGCTCCCGCCGCATTTAAGTTGTGAGCACATGCGATTTGCGACCCGCTGGGCACAGGCTGTGCTTCCGCCGTTTCTGCGCTGACTGGAGCAATCCGCAGCAAGGGCGAAGCGAGCGAGGTGAGCGTGCAGGAGTGCGGCAAGAACAAGTTCGGGGAGTGCGACTTTGTAATTGCATAGGTCAGTGCCAGGTACAGTATGATCTGAAGCTGGAGGTAATTACATCGCATGGTTATAGCTTAAAGCGCTGCTCTTGGTGGTTCCTCTGGGAGAATGAGACTGAGCTCAATGGGCGTTTTTGGTTCGAATATATACTGTCAGTTAGGTAAGCAGCAGGAATCCGAAATTGCTTAACAAGTGCGGAGTTCAACATCCATATCATGGTCTCGGCCCCCGGACTTCAGCCGCAGATCGGATCCCCACCGGTACCATCCTGTACATGGTTATCATGTCGACTAGTACGGCCGTGGAACCCGTATACAGGTGAATGATGTGATGGTGAGAGATGAAAGACATTTAATTCAGCTTGTTTTACATTTTCAGTGTTTGTCTCAAGCGTCAGGGTCCGCCCCAAAGCTTTCGTCCTCGCGTTCAATCGAATAAAACGCACCGTAATCGTAGCCGTAAGAAAGCCCGTCGGAGGACTGCAGCACCGTTACGGTGACCCGGATGACCACCGGTTACGGAGGGGATCTCTAGTCCCCGGGTTCAACGGCCATATCGTATTAGTAGCGCAGCACCTAGCAGAGTCATTCATGACACTATAGGCGTCTACTAGTATGGCGGTCTATGTGGAAGCTCATAATAGCTTGGGATTTTCTAGATGACACGAGATACCAGTGCAGAACGTTGTAGTGTCTGTCTATAAGAGACTACATGTAATGAGGAAAACCGTCTGATTGAAAGGACCCTGAGTGCAACTAAACATTTGACTAGAATATTACCGGAATCGAACGTCGAAATTCACCCCAAATGGCAATTTTTCTTCGTTCACACCCAGGTACCCTGAACCGTAAAGGAGAGCAAGGCATTCTAAACGGAGCCATTAAGAGTGCGATGGGCTGTTCTATAATCCATGTCGCCGTCGCATGAAACAGTCTCTCATGCCCGTAATGACCATCTGGACTTGCTTCGCATCGGATGAACTTCCGAGTGCAGATATAGCGCCGAACTTGTGACTCAACGGAACTATCAAGAGTGGGATAGGCTATTCTATGCATAGTTCTTATCGCCGTCGCATGAAACAATTTATCCAGCCCGTAATATCCATCTGGATTTGTTTCGTATCACATGAACTTCAGAGTGCAGATACATCGCCTACCTTCAGAGATTCTCTTTTCTCTGCTTGGCCCAGGCCTCTGGTGTCTTTTGGTGCCCATATTTTCTGGGAATAATAACCATCCTAGTCTCTCATATAGACATGCACTACAACAATTTTGGTGCTCGTATGTTGTATAACCATCCGAGTGTTCAACCTACTACCGCGAACAACAATACTTCCGCAAGCCCATTACTCTACCGAATGTAACTTGAGACGCACCAAACGCTGAAAGCCCAATTCTCACGGTTGAATAAACTTGTGGCTTCTTGATAGAACTCGGTCTGATGTTTGAGGCCCCATCTAGAAAGGCAGTTCTGGCACATAGAATCACCTTTCCATGTCGGCCGGCTATCTCGCCTAGAACTCATATTCGGGTAGACCTGCGTAGACGTTTGTAGACGGATGCATAGAACGATTCCAAAAATAGCAGATGTGATGGCCAGCGTTCACATCACGAATCCTAGGTGATTGGATCAAGATAAACCACTGCCAAAGGTCTCTAACTTTCACTCCCTCAGTGCCCCTCCTGTGCTCTCCTCGCAAACATGTATCTAGAGCTCAAGTCTCGTAGCGGTTGTTGCGCAAGGCCGACCACTTTTCGAGGCTCATTCTGGATCGAGCTATGTTCCGCGTCTCTTGCTGTCATGCTCCTGCTCGCCTCACTGGACTTAGACCTCTACTCTCGTTGAGATTTGGGATCCTTCTGTTGGTCTCCAAATCAGAATGCTTCTTCGTATAGTTGTTGGCACTCCTTTATCACATTTTTTGTTGGATCGATGGCGCGCGTCGCTATTTTCTTTTTTGCTGAACTACACTGGACTACGCGATTCAACGCGAGTCTGCCGGAGAGCCCACACACTCAGGCCGGAAAGGCGCGTGCGCGCCAAGCAAGTCAAGATGCCCAAAATAAATAAAAAATGAAAGACGACAAACCTGGAAAAACCTGCAAAGCTCAAAGTCTTCAGCCAATGACAGCAAAATTCTTAGAGTGAACAGAGAGAGCAGAGAAGGGAGAGATCCACTGCTTTCAAGAGAAGCAATGGCAGAAGAGGGAGAGTGACATAACTCAAACCTCGCACCATCGCCTCCCCTTCTCCGAGTCGTGCACGAGGTAGTCGTCAAATAGTAGAGGGGAAGAAACTATCAGATCGGAGCTGAAGAGATCACTACACATGGCCTCATAGTTTGAAGCTTGAATACGATACCTAAACGGTACCGAAAGGTTCAATTTTTTTTTTTCATGATACGACATGGGATCCCACGAAAGTCCGAGTAGTATGAAACTCGAGGTTACAACCAAGGTTGCAATACTCTCAATAGCTGGGGCAAGAATTACAGGTCAACTAGATGGCAAACAAAATGAGCCAACCAGACAGTTAGTACGAACGAGCGAGGTGACGTACCGCGCCTTCAAAACCACAGTCAGCCCAGGCACCAGTTCCCCCGTTGAAGGCAGTACAGCCGGTACCAAACAGCTGATCGGGGGACGTGTAGCACCCGCCAACAGTAGAGTTGCCGTGAGCAATGCAGGGCAAGCATGTGGTGCAGGTCACCTATGTTGCGACGATGAATTGGTGGGACAATGAATGGAATGGTAAATGACATACGGCACCGTCGAAACCACAAGTTGCGTCGGCATCGACGCCTCCGGCCCAATTTGAACAGCCGTGGTCGGTAGCGTTTGCAGGAGAGTTCCAGCACCCGCCTTCTGTGCAGAGAAGATGTGTTTGGGCGCTGACACCCACGAGCAAGGCAAGGGAAGCGAGTGTGAGGGTGAAGCGCATATTCTGGGAGGAGAATATGTCTGTGAGTGGCAAGTTTGAAGAATAAGCGGCCACTTCACGTTCGAAGATTAATTTAAGTCGTTCAAAAACAGTCGAGGAAGGAGGAGGAGGAGGATATTGATTTGGGGTGATCAAATCATCCTTTTAAATGATTGGATTGATCTTGGTACTATAATTAGCTTTGGAGTGCAAAATGTTCTAGAAGTGCAAAATGCATTCGCTTGGGCTCAGTTCTTGTCCAACCACCTTCGGAAGTGGCTCAAATTGAGCCGACAGGTGTGTATTCTTAAGATATAAAAAAAGTTCCAAGGAAAACAGATGTATATTGACCGAGATCCTGGCCCGAGCCGTCAAAACCATTGATCCCAGTGCAAAATTCGTTGCACTGTGTTTTGTAGTGAGCCGACTTTTATGGGACCTGGATTGATTACTTCCATGGCCTAGATATACATTCTACGGAAAAATTCGATGCCAAAATCGAAGAGGAATGGGACCTATGGATGATTTTAACACATTGTCACAAGATGTCACAGTGATCTGGCCGCCTTTGATTTGTCACGCTCTCGCCTCCTACGGCCGTTCCGCCTCGTTTTTCACCTCGATTTATTCTGTAACATAGTTTAATGGACCCTAGAAGTGCCTCTCCCAAGTCCCATCAAGATCGGTTGGCTACAAACTACAGTGCATCGAATTTTGCACTAGGATCAGTGGTTTTGATGGCTCGGGCCAGGATCTCGGTCAATATACATCTGTTTTCCTTGGAACTTTTTTTATATCTTAAGAATACACACCTGTCGGCTCAATTTGAGCCACTTCCGAAGGCGATTGGGCAAGAATTGAGCCCAAGCGAATGCATTTTGCACTTCTAGAACATTTTGCACTCCAAAGCTAATTATAGTACATCAACGTTACAAGCCGTGGTTTATTTTTAGTAACATGTGTTGCTGAGTTGTTGGCTTGGTTGCTGGCGTGGCCGTTTGATTACTTGAACCAACTTTGTGTGGTTGAATTTTCTCAATGGGAGATTCTTGCGGTGCGGTACATCCGCCAGTATACGCCGTAGCAGCTCGGGAGCGGCCACAGATGTTTGCTGTTTTTTCTGCCTGAAACGCGATTCGAGTTCAAATCACAGAACGGCGCAATGTCGCCTTCAAGGATGTTGGCCGTAAGTTCGCGGACTCAGCATGTCCCTTTTTCATAAATATTGTATGTACGAACGAATACACGAGAGCCTGCCTTAGATTTTGTCGCACCTCGAGTTTTCTTGGATTAAAATTCTTGTAGGCTTCCAACCTTAAATCAGTCAAAACGGAAAATAAAATCGAAGAGATCGAGAACGATTCAGGAACACCCGAGAGCCATTAGTCAGTTCCAGTCGGGCCGTAATAAAAGGAAGATGAGCAGATTTTTCGCTCTGCGCACAATCTGCGCAGCAGAGATGGTTTCGTCAATGCATTTACGCTTCTCGCCATAGAGCAGCTGGAGGGAGAGATATGTATCCTGACAGATATATCAGTCTACGGACAAAGTGAAAGTCGCTGACCACACCTTCAAACAATACCTCTAGTTTTTCCGGTCATAGTTGGTTGACCATCATAAAAGGTAGCTCTTCCCTCCTCATGTCGAGGTAATGGCGAGAGACGACGCCCAGTCTGTACGATCTTTGGGGTACTCGTTTCGGATACCCTTTTCCTCAAGGTACTGAAATATCGAACTGAAGACGACCGGCTAGAATCGGCGAATCTTTTCAAAATTGCACCTCCTGAGGTGTAACCTTGCGAGCCACCGCGTTGACATCTGCTCAAGGCCATCAGTTGGGAGTATTGCGAAGTTTAAGCAATAACCTTTGAGCCTTCCTAAGCAAGGAAATCCACCGAAAAATTAGATAGACGAAATCGAACCGTGCAACATTGTGCCTAGCTATCAGCATTTCAGTTTCGTCCTCGACAGAGTCGGCTTTCGCCCATGTAATTGGCGTACATCTTCCGATAGTAAAGATAGGTAAGTGCGGCTGCTTCCTGCGTGGCGGTTATCACTCGAGTCACCGACAACGGAAACAGAGCCTTGTTTATGGCAATGGAAGTGGAGTCTGATCAGCAGAGAGAATAAATCCTGGCGGCGCGACGTAAATATAAATATCTTATCGTTTTGGGACATATCCTCCAACACGTCTACAAACGACTCTTGATGTTCGGAGAATAGCTTATGTTGGAGCGAGTGGTTGGGCAAAAGAGAAATATTGCGAAACGTTCACTCTTTAGATAGGCGATTAGCGCAGACGACGAACGTCTACGACAACAGACGCACTTGTAGATTAGATTTTGACTCGCCCCCGCTCTCAAGCACCTCTTATTTCTTCCCAAGTCCAAGCAATCGCGGAGGAAAGAATCACGGCCGATCTTTTATTTGTCGCCGGGATGGAGTATGTAGTTTAAATTTCGCAAAGAAAGGGCGAAAATCGTGGCAATAGACAAGAAACGCCGAAGGCCCCCGGTAGAAATATTGGGTGATAGAGAAATTGGAGGATTATGGAATGGCTCTGTGTTGTTGTGCCTGACAAGATATGGGGCTTTACCATAGACGACCGTCCATAGTAGTCTCTTTCGCTGACTTCCCACTCGTAACCTCGTTCTGAAGCTTTACCAGGCTTTATCTGACTTCGTGCTCGACGTACAAGGCAAATTAGAGGCAGTGGAGTTGTTTGTAGGCCGCCGCAGCGAGACAAGCAAGCCCGAGATAAGTGTCAAAGACGGTAAGCTGAACTTGAGGTGAAAGTAGTCTTGGGGTCCTATTGGGGACATTCCGGGCGGGTCCGCTGAGGTGACTCGGGTCCCAATCAAACGCGTCGTCAAACATAAACAACGCGAGCTGTTGATTACTCGGGAAAAAGCGCAATAGCGGCTGGTCCCCGGCGTTTTGACGCGCCATTTTGTGCTTTAGTGCTTTCTTAGATAGCTGAAACTATTTACCCATTTTATTAACGTATCTCAACGATGCTGTGGGGAGCTGGACAATTTACGAGCGTTCGTGTACAGATTGATGTGGCTGTGCCGTGATATTACATTAGACGAGCCGTCACGCGTTCGTGTTATTCACCTCTCTTGCCTTCCACCTCCATCTCCCTCACTCTCCTCACTTCCCTTCCCCCTCCGCCATCTCCTGCAATGGCTTTCGTTTACAAACGAGGCAAGTCTTCATTGGTCCCTGACCTGTGCCACCAAAGTCTGAGTTCGCTGACGCGACTTTTTTCGCAGATGGGTACGTGGTGGCTGCGACGCGCTGAACGCGTCTTAATGACCGCTTTTCTTCTCCAGACGAAAAGAGAAAGTCTTCTTCGACAAGGTGGGTCACTGTGTCGCGTCGTCGCGTCTTTTGTCTCACCATTCTCAGATCACCACTCGGATCGAGAAGCTCATTTACGGGCTCGACCAGAATTATGTGATCCCGATAGAGTGCGTTTACGATAGGAAAGCCTGCCACCCTCTAACTGTCGCATTAGGGTCACTCAGAAGGTCGTCGCTGGCGTCTATAATGGCATCACGACGATGGAGCTCGACGTATGTCTTCTCGCGTCGCGGTTTCTGCCTGTGCTCACAATTGTTATAGAACCTCGCCGCTGAGACGGCTGCTTATCTGACCACGAAACACCCCGACTACGCGATTCTTGCGGCTCGCATCGCCATCTCGAATTTGCACAAGGAAACGAAGAAGAGTTTCTCGCAGGTCATTTCAGATCTTCACAACTTTGGTGCGTTGTATAACCACATCTTTATTCTCCTGTGCTCACCTCCAATGCCAGTAAACCCCAAGACCGGGAGACCCGCATCACTCATCGCAAAGGATACTTACGATGTAGTCATGGCCAACGCCGCGACTCTCGATGCCGCCATCATCTATAACCGCGACTTCACCTATAACTAGTGCGTCCCTTGCCCGGTTATTACTACTTGGATGCTCATCTTTCTCAGCTTCGGTTTCAAAACGCTCGAGCGTTCGTACCTTCTCCGCCTCGATGGCCGTGTTGTCGAGCGGCCCCAGCACCTGATCATGCGCGTCGCCGTCGGTATACATGGCTCCGACCTTGACCGTGTCATCGAGACCTACAACTTGATGAGTGAACGGTACTTCACACATGCGACGCCCACTCTTTTCAACGCCGGCACACCAAAGGCGCAGCTCAGCTCGTGCTTCCTCATTTGCATGAAGGAGGACTCGATTGAAGGCATCTACGATACGCTGAAGAACTGTGCCATGATCAGCAAGAGCGCTGGCGGCATTGGTCTGAGCATCCACAACATCCGTGCTACCGGGTAGGTACTCTTCTGTCTTTCTCTTGGATTTCATTCACCCTTCTTTCAGATCCTATATTGCCGGTACCAACGGCTACTCCAATGGCATTGTGCCCATGCTCCGCGCATACGACGCTACTGCGCGTTACGTTGACCAGGGCGGGAACAAGAGGCCCGGCGCGTTCGCTATCTACCTCGAGCCGTGGCACGCCGACATCTTCGAGTTCATCGACCTCCGCAAGAACCACGGCAAAGAGCAGATGCGCGCGCGCGATCTCTTCCTTGCGCTCTGGATCCCCGACCTCTTGTGAGTGTTTTGCTCTTTGATCTCGCAGTAATATTCAACTGTTCTTAGCATGAAGCGCGTCGAGGCGAACGGGGAGTGGTCCCTCTTCTGTCCCAATGAGGCCCCTGGCCTGCATGAGGTGCACAGTGCCGAGTTTGAGGCTCTGTACGAAAAGTACGAGAAGGAGGGCCGTGCGCGCAAGTCGATTCCGGCCCAGAAACTGTGGTACGCGATTCTCGAGGCCCAGGTCGAGACTGGCGGGCCGTTCATGCTGTACAAGGATGCTGCGAACTGTATGCTACCCTTTTATCATCTATCCTCATGTCGCTCATCCTCACGTTTCAGCCAAATCGAACCAAAAGAACCTCGGGACCATCAAGTCCTCCAATCTTTGCACCGAGATCATCGAGTACTCCGCGCCTGACGAGACCGCCGTATGCAATCTCGCGTCTATCTCGCTCCCGAGCTTCATCTCGAACGGCAAGTACGACTTCGAGCACCTGCACGAGATCACCAAGGTCGTCGCGCGCAACCTCAACCGCATCATCGACATCAACTACTACCCTATCCCTGAGACGCGGCGGTCGAACATGCGGCACCGTCCCATCGGCGTCGGTGTCCAGGGCCTTGCGGATGTGTTCCTCGCGCTGCGCATGCCGTTCGAGTCGCCCGCCGCCAAGGAGCTCAATCAGCAGATCTTCGAGACCATCTATCACGGTGCCCTCGAGGCGAGCGCGGAGCTGGCTGAAATAGAAGGACCGTACGAGACGTACCAGGGCAGCCCTGCATCGCAGGGGGAGCTCCAGTACGACATGTGGGGTGTCACGCCGAGCTCGCTGTGGGACTGGGACACGCTCAAAGCCAAGATCGCGAAGACGGGGCTCCGCAACTCGCTCCTGACGGCGCCTATGCCGACCGCGTCGACGAGCCAGATCCTTGGCAACAACGAATGCTTTGAGCCATACACCAGCAACATCTATACGCGGTACGTATTGGTCTGTAAATAGCAAGGCGTTTCTAACTCATTCATTATAGGCGCGTGCTCTCCGGGGAGTTCCAAGTCGTTTGTCCTTGGTTATTGCGCGAGCTCGTCGACCTCGGGCTGTGGGACGAGAACATGAAGAACATGCTCATCGCGCACCGTGGCTCGGTGCAGAACATTCCGACGATCCCCGACGACGTCAAGGCGATCTACAAAACTGTGTGGGAGATCAGCCAAAAGCGCATCCTCGAGCTCGCGGCGGACCGCGGCGCGTTCATCTGCCAGAGCCAGAGCTTGAACGTGCACCTGTCCGCGCCGACGATGGGCCAGCTGACGAGCATGCACTTTTACGGGTGGAAGCGCGGGCTGAAGACAGGCATGTACTACCTGCGCACGCAGCCTGCGGCGGCAGCCATCCAGTTCACGGTCGACCAGAAGGTTCTCGACGACGTGAAGGTGCAGAACGCCAACGCGTCCAAGGCGAAGGCTGCGCTCAAGGCCGCCG
This sequence comes from Mycena leptocephala, assembly GCA_029378395.1. Taxonomy (NCBI): domain Eukaryota; kingdom Fungi; phylum Basidiomycota; class Agaricomycetes; order Agaricales; family Mycenaceae; genus Mycena; species Mycena leptocephala. Next base: position 38,379 of record JARJLF010002265.1, read on the forward strand.
GCGCACCTGTGCCTGCCGTCTCCGCCGTGCCCGCCCTCGTGCGCAGCGAGACGGCGTCCTCGTCTTCGTCTTCCTCTTCCACGCGCGAGCAGTCGCCTGTCAGTCCTGTCACCCCACCCAAGTCGCGAGAGCCCAGCGTGGAGATTAAGCAGGAGCCCATTACCCCCGAGCCCCTGCGGTTCTCTCCCGCACCTGCCGCGCAACCCGAGGTCGACGCCGAGTCGGAGGCCATGCTCGCCAAAATGGCCGAGGAGGACCCTGACTTTGCGGCGGCACTGAAGAAGCTAAAGGAGCGCGAGTTGGAGGAGGCCAAGATGTATTGCGCGCTGGAAAACAAGGAGGCGTGTCTCATGTGCTCCGGCTGAGCGCGTCGCGTTTATGTCTGTACCGTTTTTAGAGGATTATGTATTTGTTTTATCTACCATGTTGTATGTACTACCATTAATTGTCACGTTCTCCATATACATACCTCTTACTCGCTGTCTCTGGCCCATCGCGCGCTAGCCCGAATCCACTTTCACGCATCAGGTACATCTCTATTTTTATGTCGGCCGAACGTTCTACAGCTTCTACGCTAAATATTCGCCGCGATGTCGAGCCCCTTCAACCCACCTTCAGCTTCCCAAGCTCTCACCACCTCCGTGAAAGTGACAATGCCCTCCCCCCAAGGCGCGTTGCGGGCAGCCTTCATCTGTTCGTGCATATCAACAACTTTGTCGCTGGCGCCTTCCATAGTCAAGTAGCTCGGCGTACAGCCGCGCAGCACAGAAAACCAGGCCGCTCTCATGAGGATCTCTCCCGTCCAGGCTTCTTCACCGGCTTTCGTCACCTCAATAGTGAGCCTGCTAGACTGGCTTACTCGCCGTTCCGCTTCCGCCACTATCTTCGCGACGTGCGAGGCAAGGAGCGACAGCGTATAAGTGAAATTTGCCGTCACCCCGGTTTGGTTCGGGCCAGGGAAGAAAAAGTTTGGGAAACTGTGCGTGGCCACGCCGTGCAGCGAGCTGCACCCTGTGGATCCACTTGTCGTCCATGGACAGCCCATCGCGTCCGACGACCTTCAGACCGGCGCGCGACACCGGGCTCGCGCTGTCACCTTCGACGAACAACGCGAACCCTGTGCTGAGAACCAGCACGTCAATTGGATAGGGGTGCCATTCGCTACAACTGCGTCTTCGGTCAACGCTTCAACGCCCTTGCCATCTGTATCCACCAGCGTCACGTTCGGCTGGTTGAAGGCGAGAAGATATTCGTCGTGGAAGGTCGGACGCTTGCACCAAGCTGGATACCAATGCTTGAGCTTCTCCGCCGTTTCGGGTCCTTGACGAGTTCGCTCACTCGGGCCCGCACCTTCTCCGCGCGCTGCAGGTCGATCGCGTGCAATTTGGCGATGTGCTCGGGATCTTGTCGGGCGTAACGATACCGGGTCCACCAATGATGCCAGAGTAAGAAAAGGTGCGGGACCACCCGTCGTCGATGAGATTCTCCCCGATCGGCGAGTTGACGATGCACGAATTGAAGTTTTCGGAACGGGCCCGCTGCCACCCTTCGCGGGGGCGATCTTGGTTTTCCATTCATTCGGGTCGGTGGGGCGCTGGCCGCGCACGTCGACGCTGGCGGGCGTGCGTTGGAAGACGTAGAGGTGCTTTGCCCACTTCGCCAGCTGAGGGATCGCCTGCACGGCCGTTGCACCAGTCCCAATAATCCCGACTCTCTTGTCGCTCAACTTCTCGAGCGTCCAATCTATATCGGACCCGCCGGTGATGCCGTAGTCCCAGCGCGACGTGTGGAAATGCTTCCCTTTGAACTGGTCGAACCCAGGCAACCGCGGGATCTGCGGCGCGCTTAGCGTCCCTGACGCTACGAAAACGTACTGCGCCTTCAGCTGAATCTCTCTCTTTGGCTCCGCCGGACCCCTGTTCTCCGTGAGCCGTACAATCCACCTCTTTGCCGCGTCATCCCACGCAGCATTGTGAGCCTGCGTTCTGAACAGCGCTTTGTCCGTCAACCCCCACTTCTCCGCGATCCGGTCCGCATGCTCGCGCAGCTCAGTCCCATACGCGTACTTGAAGCGCGGCATGTACCGGGTTTCCTCGAGGAGCGGCATGTAGATGTAACTCTCAACGTCGCACATCAAGCCCGGGTACCGATTCCAGTACCAAGTCCCACCAAATCCACCGGCAACATCCACCAGACGAATATCCGCAGCGTTGAACCCAGCTTCAATTAGGTGCACCGCGAAGAGGAGGCCGCCGTACCCGGCGCCGAGCACGAGAAACTTGATCTCGTCGCCATCGCTGACCGGTGGGGTTTTGGCGTTGAGAGCGGCATGGTCGACCCAGGGATCATCCTGGAGGTATTTGAATTCGGTAGAGTCAGCGAGCTTCAGGAATTGTTTGAGCCCTTCAGGACGGAGGCGCTTGTTGCGTTCCTCCGTGTACCTTTGCGGAACAGCTGGGTCAGTGACGATGGTGGAAACGTACGGTACGTCTTCATTACCTTTGCTGAACAGCTGGGTCAGCGACCGCGACGCCAAAGTCTCCCGTCTCCATTGCGCAATGTGAGGTTCGTGAAGTGGCGAATGGACAGGTCGAAAAGAGATCGTTGCTCGGCTTGGCGTTTATGCAACTTGGACCCACAGGAGGCCCCACAGAAAGCCGAATGGCGGGAGACTAATTGATTAGGGTTCAAGTGGAAGTACGGGGGGTCCGATCTTCCCTTCGTACTTAAGCAGTTCACTGCCGGCCTCAGGCCCCGGGCAGGGATCCGCACCGTACGGTTACGGTCCGTAAAATTGTGGTTCGATGAGCTAATTAATATTGACGCGGTTCTGGGTGCCGTATTATTATGTATATGGGCGCTGTTGTGTGTACGGGCGCTGAGAACGGTGGCGGAGGAAGGTCAGTGAGATTCAGAATACATCCCACCTTTTCTTACCTCCCCGTGTCTGTGTTCAACCTCCATTCCACTCCTACCGGCCGGGCTGGCGATATCCAGAACAAGGCATACCGTACAGGCTGCACAGGGGTACGGGACGCCGTAAAACCGTAACCGGTGCCAATCCCCAGCGCCGCGGACGGCCGCAACGTTCGGAACTGCCAGACCTGACGGGGGGGATCGATTTGACGACCTGGACTCCACTCAATTTTTGTAGAGCCTCCAGAGGGCCGCACGGCCTGGACGTCTTAGTCGCGAGAGTAGTCTCGTGGTAAGCTACCCGAGTAAAATTTATCACGGAGGAGGAGTCAGAATCGTAGGCCATCGAGTTCCTCCGAGTCGGTAGACTGAGAATCTCTGAGACTAGACTACACGTATGAGGAAAAGTTAGACGAAGAATGATGGCATCAGAGATATCTGCCAAAAACGGTTCACTCAAGAATCCGAGTCCAAATGTCCCCGGCTGAAGCCTATAGACAGAAAACCTCAGCTAGCGTCACCCATCTGATGTCTCTACGATTACCTGGGCAAGCACTGCCCTCCGGCCCTGCGTAGTTCAAGGGTCTCTACTATCTAGCCTGATATGTATGCTCAATATGCTACCCTGGATGGCTCGCCGTGGAAGCTCGGGGTGCCTACATGGTCCGACGTTGGTGTACAGGGTTTACTCCAGGTAGACCCATGTAGACCCACGTCAGCAGCGTAGTAGTAGGCTTACATAGAACTACGGTAGACATATTATTGAATAAGATTTCAACAGTGCGCTGACAGGTAAGTATGCTCGGAGGAAGTTCATATCGTTCAATTTTCTCGATTTGTTTTATCTAATGCTGTGTGTACTAACATTCACAATTCTCGTTCTCATCGCGCCGCGAGTGTCGACTCCACGCACAATGTCTCCATCTGCGTCGAGTCGCTCGCTGCCCAACTCTAATCCACTCTCACACATCACAGCAGTTAAATACAATTTTGTGATATTCTGGATGTACATATTAGGTGGGTTGACCTTCTTGCTGGTGTCGAGAAAATCGAAGCCGGTTTTTACATGGATGAGAAGAAGATGGTTTCTAGATTACACATTCGTCACGATTTCAAGCCCCTTCAACCCGCCTTCAGCTTCCCATGCTCTGACCACCTCTGTGAAGCTAACGATACCCTCCCCCCACGGCGCAGCGCGGGCAGCTTTCATCTGTTCCTGCATATCAGCTTTGCTCCGCGCACCCTCCCCATTTATGTAGCCTGGTGTACAGCCGCTCACGGTGGAAAACGAGCCCGCTCTCATGAGGACCTCTCCCGTCCACGCTTCCTCAGCGGCTTTCGTGACCTCGACAGTGAGCTTGTCAGACTGGTCAACCCGCCGTTCTGCGTCTGCCAGTATCCTCGCGACATGTGAGGCAAGGAGCGAAAGCGTATAAGTGAAGTTTGCCGTCACCCCGGTTTGGTTCGGGCCAGGGAAGAAAAGGTTCGGGAAACCGTATGTGGCCACGCCGTGCAGCGAGCTCGCGCCTTGCTGGATCCACTTGTCGTCCATGGACAGTCCATTCCGCCCCACGACTTTTATACCGGCGCGCTGCGTCGGACTCCCACTATCATTTTCAACACTCACCGCGTACCCTGTGCTGAGAACCAGCACGTCGATCGGGCAGGCGGTGCCATTCACCACAACCGCGTCTTCGGTCAGCGCTTCGACGCCTTTGCCATCTGTGTCCACCAGCGTTACGTTCGGCTGGTTGAAGGCGAGAAGATAGTCGTCGTGGAAGGTCGGGCGCTTGCACCAAGCCGGATACCAATGCTTGAGCTTCTCTGCAGTTTCGGTGTCCTTAACAACCTCGTTGTCCGAGCCCGTATCCTCTCCGCGCGCTCCAAGTCATAGGCGTGCAACTTGGCGATGTGCTCGGGGATCTTGTCGGGTGTAACGATGCCGCGCGTACCAATAAGGCCGCAGTATGAGTGCATGCGACACCACCCGTCGTTGACCAGGTCCTCCCCAATTGGCGCGTTGGTGAGATACGAATTGAGCTTTCAGAGCGCGCAGCTGCCAGCCTTTGTGTGGGCGATTTTGTTGTTCCATTCGTCCGGGTCAGTGGGCACTGGCCGCGCACGTCGACGCTGGAGGGCGTGCGCTGGAAGACGTAGAGGTGCTTCGCCCACTTGGCCAGGTGAGGGATCACCTGCACAGCTGTTGCACCTGTCCCAATAATCCCAACGCTTTTATCTTTCAAATTTTCGAGAGTCCAATCTCCCTGGGACCCGCCGGTGGTATCATAGTCCCAGCGCGACGTGTGGAAATGCTGCCCTTTGAACTGGTCAAACCCAGGCAATCGCGGGATCCGCGGCGCGTTCAACGTCCCCGACGCCACAAAAAGATACTGCGCCTTGAGCTCGATCTCCCTCTTTGGCTCCGTCGGGCCCCTGCTCTCCGTGAACTGCACAGTCCATCGCTTTGCCGCGTCGTCCCACACGGCGTCGTGGCACAGCGTCCTGAACAGCGCTTTGTCGGTCAAACCCCACTTCTCCGCAATCCTGTCCGCATGCTCGCGCAGCTCCGTTCCATAGGCATACTTGAACTTCGGCATGTACCCGGTTTCCTCGAGGAGCGGCATGTAGATGTAGCTCTCGACGTCGCACATCAAGCCCGGGTACCGGTTCCAGTACCAAGTCCCACCAAATCCACCGGCAACATCCACCAGACGAATATCCGCAGCGTTGAACCCAGCTTCAATTAGGTGCACCGCGAAGAGGAGGCCGCCGTACCCGGCGCCGAGCACGAGAAACTTGATCTCGTCCCCATCGCTGACCGGTGGCGTTTGGGCGTTGAGAGCGGCATGGTCGACCCAAGGGTCATCCTGGAGGTATTTGAATTCGGTAGAGTCTGCGAGCTTGAGGAATTGTTTGATGCCGTCAGGACGCAGGCGCTTGTTGCGCTCCTCGATGTACCTTTGCGGAACAGCTGGGTCAGATTATTCCAGCGCCTCTTCGACCTCGACCTACCTTTGTCGAACAGCGGGGTCAGCGACCGCCACGGCAGCGTCTCCAATCTCCATTGCACAATGTGAGGTTTGTTGGGAGGAAAACAAGGGGGTTTGGAGGAGACGAAGGATTGGTGCCAGTCCAGACCGAAGGAAGCTGCCAAGGGTACGGGAAGATATACCAGCGATATTACACAGTACGCTGACGTCCGCGGTCCGTCAAACCCATCGCGTATTCCCCTGTGAGACCGAAGCGAGAAAAGGCAATCCAAAAGGATGAGAAACTATGAGAAATGTTGCGCGGATGGAAATTGGGGATCAGTCTGGATCTCCATATGCATTCTCAGGTATATTATCACAAGGGGACGCCAAGGGGACGCAGACGCTCCTCAATATGCCTGCCACTGCGACTGTCAGCATTATTGAATCCCCATTGCGTAATGCATATGTTAGGCGGAGAACAGAAGAGCTGCCAGGCTACAACCAAGCGATAATCCAGCGACATTACACAAGAGGCTGACGTTTGCGGTCCGTGAATTGACTTTGATATCGAAGACGAGAAATGATGC
>JARJLF010002266.1:0-44731 GCA_029378395.1 Mycena leptocephala
AGTTCAGCGACTGTTTCCACACCGTCAACTGTCCAGGGGCCAAATCTTCGACCCCGAAAGTAATTAATTAAACCGCTTCTGTCGTATTAATACGCTATGTCCAATAATAAATAAACCCCACTCTATTCGTGCCCGGAACACACTGCGACCGTAATTGCATTGCGGAAAACTATGACTTCGGCAACAAAGATAAAGGACCCCAGAATATACCCACGTTCGCAGGGTAGACAGTTTTCTGAAACTGCGCAGCGATCCCTGAAATGAAATAGCAAAAAGAGGAAAACCATACTTCCTTCCTAAATCTGGAACGCTAGAACCGTTTCACTGATTCTGACTGATTAGACATGCAACTCGGAACAACATTAAACACTACTTCTGTGCGGACCTTAACCGATATGTGTTGCTCTTGCCTAGTGCATAGAACTATGACAGACTTCTTGCCTGTGCTTCCATACTTGCGTTCGCGCAGTCCACACTGCGGATTTTTCGAGGAGGCTAACCCATTCCAAGCCCGGAAGGTGTTCCGTCTTCTATCCCTGACCGTGTTGAGAGCCAATTTGATCAGTGCCCGACAGTTTCATTGAACCTAACCTTATAAGCCGCCAAATCGGTCTTCCTCACCTGGTTTTGCAATTTTTTCCGTTGACAGTAAGTTCAACGTTTCTCCCTCAAAATGGGAAGAAAAAAATTCGGAAGTCCTCACAGCCTGCTGGGCGCAGTGTTCGCTCCAATCTTCGCAGCACGCCAAGATTGTTACCCGTGATCTCATGACCTCCTAAACCATTTATGGCAAAATATTCATAGCCACTCGCACTCCGGAACTTTGCAGATCAAACAGTGGATATCCTCACCAATATCTCACAGATCCTAGAGACCCATACTTCCCATAGCCCATATGAGCATCCTCGGTCAACAAGAGAACAGTATATATATTTATATCGCGATCAATCGAATTCCCGAATGGGATTTCTTCCGATATCTTGCGTCACCTTCTGCGCGCCGGCAATCACAGAAGAAATCTGTTATTACCTGAACAGGCATGGTTTTCGCCTTCCCACTGTCACCGGCTGGGTCTCCGTGGACTTCCTTTTCTCGAAACACATCCACTTGGCCGGCGGACTTCGTTGTAACTGTGCACCGACTCCGCGCGCAGACCAGACAATATTAGAGACTGCTTCACCATCGCCAATTCGTCGTATATATTCCCGAACAATAGTAGTACCCCACATGGCCTCTACAAACCCCCACTCCTTGCTTTTTCAAGGATTTACGCATCAGGGGTTGTTGCTCGGTTGCTTCTCTATGATGCATTCAATCAAATTCATTATGCCTAGCGTCGTCGGACCTATTTGCATCCGAAGAAGACGAGGCAGTCACTTACTCCGACAGTACTACGCGAGACCAAATTTTGAACATCGTCAACGCAGTATGGGACGACGGACTGTTCACTACCTTTGGCCTGCTTCCCGCGATCATTACGGTTCATCCTCGTCCATCTTACATGCTCTGTTCCAATCTCTGAAATCCCAACAGCAACACTCCACTATATATCGCACGGGTCGGTGCCTCGAAATGATACGGCATGTGAAACGGACCCCGGTGATATTCGTATGGATGAAGACTTCCGATCTGTTTCTTCAAATTTCAGTTCCACATGCGGTATATGCGGTGACTTTTTTAGACATCGTAGTCACGCAAGAGTTCTCCTACGACCGGGCGAAATCTCCACTACAAATGTAACTTACCCCGAGATATTAGTTTAAATATTTGCCTGCCGGAGCGAAGCGGAGGCTTATCTTGTATATATACTCGGTTCCGTCACAGATCTCTCCCACACCGCCCTTTACTACTCCTTTACTCTGCCCATCATGCCCATATCCTTCTCCGTCGCACCGCACACTGCCAATTCAATGGAACTCACTCATTCCTTCTCGGCAATGGAGATCTTGGCCACGTCGTGTAAGGCCCAGCATCGTTACGTAGAAGAAATCCTCCAGTGCGCCTTCTCTGCGGGAGCACAGGTGGAGAGTTCGTACGTATCTGTCTCATCCTATGTCATTGCCATGCTTATTTATTGCTTTGAGCGGTCGCGATTCCACTGCCAAGATTCCGAATCTCTATCCGGATTACCATGGGAATGGATTTGTGAACACGGTTATTGACGCCTACGACCAGCATCGGGCGCTAGTGGTCCGCCCCGACGATGTGTGGCTCACCATCCTATCACAATTCAACTTGTTTGTCAACGCGAATGCAGAGCTCCTCCGTGCCAACTTTGTCGCCCACGAAGGCCAACGCGAGCTGATCATTTGGGCTGAGGGGAATCGCTACTCTTTGGACTTCGGCAGCATGTCGCAGCAGATGGTGGACTTGATTGAGAAGAATATTGTCGATCCTACGCTGCGTCAATGGGTACTGCCCGACTTCACTACAACCAGGGTTGTTCACAGTAGCCTTTTTTCCTCCCTTTTTCGTTCCCTTTTTTCTCCCTTTTTTGTATTCCCGCGTTTTTCTTCGGGTTTTTTTCCCCTTTTCAATTTCAACATGCAAAAAGGGTGTAAATCCAAAAAATCTAGGTCCAACGTGTGATATTGGATGAACTCAGAAAAAAAAGGAAGCGAAAAAGGGCCGAAAAAAGGCTACTGTGAACACCCTGGCTTTCAGCTCCCTTTTTCGTCCCTTTTTGGCTCCCTTTTTGGCTCCCTTTATCCATTTCATGCAGTCTGGGTGTGCCTATGGTTCCTTAAAGGTCACATAGCACCTCAGGTGTTCAAAAAGGACTCGGGTGAATCTTTCTGGATTTTATAGGTCACTTGGTTACTTTTATCTGCCAAACAAGAAAAAGGGCGCAAAAAAGGGAGCAAAAAAGGGCGCAAAAAAGGACGTCAAAAAGGCTACTGTGAATAACCCTAATGACACGACGGTGGCGGCTGTCCTCATGATGGCGACTCTGAAACAATACTTCTCGTATCGTATGGTTTCGGGGCTAGGCGCTGCGGCATTCCGCGCGTCACGCTCGAAGGAGAAAAATCAGACTGGGTTGACATTCTAGGTCGCCTCGAAAAGCTCAAGGAATATGGGATCGAGACAATCGCGTGGTATCATCTTCTGCACCTAGTTATATCCCGCTTCGTTGCGGCATTCGACGCTCCCGCGAGTCAGGACAACGTGGAATTTTGGCAGAAGGTTGCACACCTTCACCGCCCTTTCAGTGGTAGAAGCTACTATTCTGGTTGGATCAACGCCTTCAACGCTTTCGACAAAAACGGCCGATGGATCGGAAACGCACTGGATAAAGTGGGTGGCCCTTCTTAGAATTGTCTCACACTGATCTCCCATCCAGACAGCGATGTCAGAGCAAGCTCCCGAGTTAATGACCGCCGGGTGGTTTTGGGCCACATACGGGAAGCATGTTCGGAAAGACCTAATATTTGATGGCACTCCGTACCACCGTGTCGGTACAAATAGAGTGCCGCCTGCATACGCCGAGGTGGATGTCAAGCTGGACGATAACGGGGAGAAGATCGACTGTTTCATGTTGGCGGGGATGGTTGGCAAGCGCGTATCTTCCAGCGCCGACCCTATGTTGTCCTCGAGCGGCGAGAACGACACGGTACATCCGGTGCCTGGATGGTGGATCTGCACCAAGAAGCAGAACGTGGTGAGCGCACAGGAGGAGAAGAAAGCTCACCTGGAAGAGATCATGCGGGACTTCGAAGAGAAGATGAAGGAGCTAGACCGGAAGCGGGGTGAGTAACCTTGGCTTTTAAGCCTTATCCCACAACGTTCTGACATTCCGTTTCCATTTAGATCGACAACTGCGCGAGAACCAGCAAGCTTGAGACATGATTCGCAAACACATGCGCTGGATAGGGCCTGAGACTGCTTATGTATCCTCTGTAATGTACCAAAGTTAAACCCTGTAACCTCGTGAAGAGCAGAAAGCTCTGAAAGTTCTCTGCCGTTGTAGCGCTTGACACAGTCTGATTTTTTTTAGTGACGGCCCCACGAAGCGGTCGGTTTCTCCGGAAACGTCTTTCGACACTCCATGCATGTGCATATTAAGTTTGCCGTTGATATCTTGAGCGTACGAATGGACAAAGAGAAGAAAATATGCAATGCAATGTGGGCCCAGTGACTTCGAAGGGGGACGTTACACGAGGGAGAGAGATTCACCAAATCTATAATGTCTGTGGGCATGCTTCTGAATGACAAGCAATGTCACAATGTGAAAATGACAGCACCTACGGAAACGAATGTAAATGGGGAGAATATAGAATCGTCTGGTGCCTCTTTCGTGCGGAAGGAATTCCATGTATTGCGGCAGCTCAAGGAGGGGACGTGGGAACAAGACAGACGGTGAAGAGCGCAGACCCAAGCTTTTGCTGATTGTCGCGGGCTCGGATGGCTGAGCAACGTGATGGGGTTGCATGATAGCAAGCATAGCAAGCGAGCTAAAATTCGGACTAACCGTGAGATTCGTCCTTTCAAAGTTGAATCCGAGAATGATCGCTGCGAATTTTGGTGTGAACTGATAGGATTTGGTCAATTTTTATTGAGATTTGGGAACAAAGAATTCAGCGAGTTTAAGGTATGGGAAGGAAGGAAGGATACCCTCCACCCAAGGTTGAAAATATTGCGTCCGTCATACAAATTCTTTGCGGGGACTGGAATTCCGCCTGGATGGGTGCTATAATAGTGGATCGAACAGCGGAAATAGGAATTAAACTAGAGAGATGGTTGCCAGCCAGACGCATGAGATTTGAGCCCGATTCGGGCCCTATCTGGTCAAGGTGGCGTGGGGAGAAGCAAATGGACACGTAGAATTTTTCTCGGAGCATGTCAAGACAACCTAAAACGTCGAGAAATGATCTAGTAAATACCAGCTTATTTCAGTTAGAACCACAAGGCGGACTCAGGCCTGGGAAGGGCGCATCAAGTAAAATAGATCTTGACGCGGGGGGATAAAGTGAGGCTCCGAGAAACGATTGTCCGAAAAACTTGGCGGATTCAGTCGGATTTGAGCCAGTGGAGGCCAGAACAAAACGATTATCGCAATCAGGACAACGGTGGTCGCAAGCGCTGAAATTATAGGACTGCCCGAGGATATTGTTCGGTCTGATAAAGGCAAACTTGAATGAAACTATCCGCGCGGTACTCCCCAAACTATGTAGTATCCTTGTACGAAAGACTTGGGACAGAGCAACGTCATCGCATCAGTGGCGGTGTCACGCCATCAGTTGCCCTTGCTCTTGTCCAAAACGACTCTTTCAAGCCTGGCCTTTGTCCGGCGTTGAAGACGCAATTTTCAAGCCGAAAAAATTTCTCGGGCAAGACGCCGGCGGCGTGGACCGTTCGCGAGCGAAGTAACGGCGATACTTTGCCACAGGAATAAAGTCCTGCTCCTGACGAATGTCGAGCAGATTTTCAAGGCATTCACAGGTATGAAAAGCTCATATGCAATGCCCACATGACATAAGGCTTTTTTGGATGGTGGTGCGTCGACTTTTCCGTTCTCGTATCGGATACTACTAACTCAAGCTAACGAGATCCACGCGTCAGCGATTGAATGCGCGGCAGAATGACGATAACTGGAGGACCCGGATACATATGGCAGGGGCGCGCATCTATTTCTCGTCCTTCGCACACCCTTCACTCTACCCTCCCCTCAATCTCTTCTGTCTTTCCGCCTGCACGCGTTCAGTCGCGGTCACATCTTGCGCACCGATGAATTGTGACCGCCTACACTTCCCTAATCATCACTACTGTTGGCTGGCTACCTTGATCCCCTGCCCTCCTTTTCTCCCCGCGCTCCCTCTCCAAAACTCCATCCTCTTACTCCCCGTTCTCACGCATTCCTTCCCCGACCCCGAATTTTTGCTCGGCTTTGTTTTTCAGGATCCACACTCACGAATTACGTGCCAGTTAGGCATGAATGTATCAAGGGAAGGAACAGTGCGAGCTCGAGGTACGAATAGGTATCGCTGGCTCGGGCGTATCTCTTTCTTCTCTGTACTCGCCCGCGTCTCCCGTGCGCTCCTCATTTTCGTCTTTCCTTTCACTCTTTTCGCGGCTAAACCCTGTGCTCGCTCTTTGCGTGCGCCATCGCGTCCTCCTCCCGCAGGATGATGCGGTGGCACTCATTTTGACTCCCCGCATCCGCGCGCGCCTTTTAGTTCGCCCATCCGCAGCTCCACTCTTCATTCACTTCTCCCGTTCCTCCCGCGCACTCCCTCTCCATCCTCCCGCATCCCTTCCCCTGGGCGCTCCATCCCCTTCCCCTTCGGCGGACGAGAACCATTGCTAATCTCTCCTACAGCGCACGCGCCCGGACCCTCGTCCTCGAAGGACCGCGACCCAGGACGGCGCCTCCACACCCTGCTGAAGCGCAAGTTCCGCGACAGCCGCATCCACACGCTCCCGCTCCGCTGAGCCCGAAGCGCCGACGTGCACCGCGCGCGCCTCGCATCCCCGACTTCCGCGCTACTCGTCGTCGTCCATGTTACCAAAGATGGCGGCATGCGGGTACGGGAATTCCCGCACCCCTGGGCGTGGTCTTTGTGCTGCAAGCGTCGAAACGACGGAGTGAAGGCAGGCAGGTTGAGGGCGGACGAGACGCGTGGTGGAGTGGATGGGTAAGAAACGCAGGTATAGACGCGCGGGCGTACGGACGGGGATGCGTAGCCCTCCACGCTCCGTCCCTCCTCGCCGATGTCTCAGCTACCTGCATCGCCGCGCCCTCGCACATGCTACCAAAGATGGCACCATGCGGGTGCGGGAGTTCTCGTGCCGCTGGGTGTGGTCTTTATGCAGGCGTGCCTCGCATCGACGGGGTGAAGGTAGCTAAGGCGGGAAGGAAGGTCGGGAGTGGAAGAGGCTAGGGGTGGATGGGTGGGGAAATGCAGGCTGGCGCGGCGCACGGACGACGCGGCCTGCAGGGCTGCGTACACCTCCACGGTGTCCCTCCCTCTCTGACTCCTTCTGTACCTACCTTGATCGGCGATGCACCGTCGCCCATGCGGGTACAAAAATTCCCGCACCGCCGAGTGTGGACTTTACGATGCAGACGAGCGCATGTCGCGGGTGGAGTGCCGGTGATGGGGGATGGTGTGCTGCTGTCTCGCTACGAAACGAGTGCACGATGCCGTGGCGTCTGGCTGCTTCGAGGCTCGAGCTCCAAGTGTTTGGGCAAAGCACAAATCCCAGGCGTCTGGACGAGATTCGGCGTGTTGTGGATGGGCTTGGGAGAGAATACGGGCGGGGTAAGACATCCATCCGTTCTTCCTGCGCCGCCTGACGCTCTTTCAGCAGTCACAAACCGGCACTTCAGGTTGGCCATCGGTTTCACTTTGCAACCCCGACACTTGGCACAACGAGCGGCTCAATTCCGCTCAATTCAGAGGACAGGGTAGGGTCCGGCATCTCAATTGTGCAACTCCCGATGATTCCAGGACCAGCGCGTGGCTGGCTGGCTTTAAAAGTCGCGAGGTGAGCTTTATTTGGTTCATAAAGTCCTCGCCTTTGGATCCACTACAAACAACGATCTATTCCTTGATCCGTGCTGAATCTCCTTACCCATCGTACTCGCAAGGTTACAGAGGCACATATGTTGGTCTGATTGAATTCATTTTACACCGCCCGTCTTCCACAGAACTCATTATTGAACAGATTCAAATATTGTTTGAATCTAAACACCGGCTTAACTTTCATGTAAGTACTCGTGGTGTGCGAGCCGGAGCGTCCTGATTTTTTCTAGAATTCCCGTTTGCCTCCTACGAAGGCGCTCTCTGCGTCGGTGGGTCGGCATGTACCGCTACACAGCTTGACTCAGTTAAATTATCATTAACAGCACTGGCGGGCGAGCGACAGGCGGTCGTCGGGTGCATTAAAAATCCGTTAGTGCTTCCGAGGGCTAACTGTCTTTCATTTTAATGTCATCGTATGGAATACAGCAAGTGTGTACAGTACACATGGTCCTCAACTCGCGACCGGTAACATAACTAAAGTAAAAAAACATTAATCAACCCCACAACATTATTGAATACGCACAAGTCAGTTTCTAACGGAATCTTTGGGCGTCTCCCTCGTTATATGGACATCAACGTCAATGCCACGATGCTGTGAGTTCATTCAAACAGAACCAGTGGCGTGGCCTCGTGGCTAGCGCGCAGTGCTGTACAGAATTTTCCCCAATTGCCATGTCAGCACTTCATTCCAAGTGACTAAGAGCCCTGAACGCCGCGTGCATGCAGCACTGAGACGGCTATATAGTCGCCCCACAATGTCGCCTTGCGTTCATCGAACCTGTGCTTACACCATGTTCAGAATGCGGATGTGTCCATTTTTCCGTCGTCGATCTGCACATTGATTCGACCCATCCAACTAGCGTCCATCTTCATAGTGGGTACAAGACGTGCCTTCGCTTCGCTCCGGCATAGGTGTAGACTCTGCGGCATGTCAGAAGGCAACCAGCTACCCGAAGGACAAATGTTTTCAAGGCATACTGATACGAGTACTTATACTATAGTCAAACGGGTAAAGACTGCAAGTACGAGTCCTTGGCCTGTCCCATGCTTACCAACTCCATAACAAACGACGGCTCACTCTGTTCGAGGTAGAAAATTGAACTCTGAATTGTACATCTTAGAAGAAATAAAGTATAGCGAGAGCGTATTCGCAAAGTCGATCCAGTGACGCGAGGTATGCAGGTACACATGTATCTATATCAAATATAAGGTCACAGTCCAATGCGAGAACTCATTCCAAGCTACACAACACACTGCAAATTAAATTAGAGAGGAATGCAGAATAATTACTGGAGAGACCGACACCCATCTGTAAACGAATAGCGGTCAGGGAACAACAGAATTAGAACTGGAGGGAAAGTGGGAGAACTCGAAACGTGAGAAGACATACAACTTAGCAGACAGCAGTTTGATTTGGGGTGACCTGTTACAACGCTATGCATTAGTTCTTATGTTGGCGTCAAGCGCGAGCCCACATGCAACTACCGTCAAACAGGCCTTGCTGGGCGTTCAAAATCGAGAATGAAAATGCAGCGTTGGTGTAGCGGGCATGCCGTGGTGCGTCAACGCATGGGGACTGCGAGAATAGGTTAATATCCGTCTTGCGGAATAAAGCATATCAGGTAACCCACCGACAAAGCATCCAGTTCGTCCTTGCAGTGCATGCTGGATGGCAGGGAGTTCGATCGATCCTCGAGGTCGATGCCGGCGCATTAAGCCTGGCGCTGTATTAAAATCCACCCCTGGATAGCAAACCGCCACCGCCTAGCACCCCAGTCGCGGGAACGTGGCACCGTGAACGCGACGGCTGCTCGCAGGAGGCCAAAAATTGAACATGAAGGTTCGCGATGAGTGAGGTCAAAGGAGAAGTGAGCGCTGCTTAAGAAGAGGTAAGGATGAGCCAAAGCATTCCTGAAACGCGTTGGGCAGCTCACAGGAACGCAATAAAACAGAATACCAAATTTCCGTGTGGTGCCAGATGCATTGAAGGCAGCATAGATGATGGTGTCGTAGAATCTAGTGACGGGATGTTAGCGAGAACGTGGGCGTGCGGCGATAGGAAAAGCAAGAACTGCGCAGCGGGGAATTGCTCACGTCAGATACAGGCATGTGGGAGTTGCGAGATCAATCATACCTGCAGAGGAAAATATACCAGGTTCACAGACAGCTGCACAGTCTGAAAGTAAGAATACAACTCTTCGAGCCAACTCAGAGGGAATACTTGCTAGAACTCGAGAAGCGACCCGCCGAATGTTGTTGAGAAGTCGGTGGGAAAGTAAGGTAGGATCGCAAGAGCATAGACCCTACATTCACCAGTAGGTGTTGCGATATACAAGGGAGGATATGTGGCGCAGACAATGAAGTGGAAGAGAGCAGGAAAGGAGTGTGGGTGAGAACACAATAGATTGATGGGGGTGGTTTGTCGAGTCTAATCGTGTCTAATATTACAGGCGTAAACTACCCTGCTTTTATACCTTTTCTACATCAATGATGCACAGCCTTGTTCCACATGGTACAAGCTGTTTCCACTGAACGTATGTATCGTCCGTTCCAGTTCTGGGGTGCAAACGCTGAACGTAAGTCTCGTCCGTTCCAACATGTGACGGCATAATTTCCTTTTGGGGATGGTCCATCAATCGGACACCATGTCCGTTCCGCCAATTATGAACGTACGCCATGTACGTCCAAATGTTGTTCCATGAACGTAAACCACATACAATGACTTCTCATCGTATGTCACATACATTCCTTCATCAAGCCGGTACTGGGTTCGCACCGCTTGATATTCCAACAGTAGGATATAGCGAATGAATACTCGAGGAAACGATGCCCATGGATGAGCAGAGGTGATGCGTGAGTTTCGACCTAAGTTACCATTTCAGTAAAATCCAGATGGAAAGATATTTAGAGGTGCCATTCCATACGGCATACTCACAGAAAGGTCAAATTTCAAGTAAAGTCTGAGGCAGTCGGAATACTGCCCCGATTGGCCTAATCTTTGGATATGCTACATCTGATGCGGCTCTAGACAATGGTGTGTTGATTTGTATTACATACTGAGTGATTGTGATCCAGCGCACACTTTAGCGAAGTAGATATCCAGACACTACCATAGGTAGAGCTGTCCATGGAAGTTTGAGTACATTAAGCTCCGTAAACACCCACATTGGCTAGGGTCACATCAGATGTATAGCATATCCAAAGATTAGGCCAATCGGGGCAGTATTCCAAGTGCTACAGGCGTCCTACTCAAAACCAAGTTTTTCCAGAAGAAATTCTATCATGTAAAAGGATAAAAAATACCGGTACTCTATTGGCTGTGGATTTTCAATGCAAATCGAATGAGCCTATTTTGAGGGGAAACGGTTGAGAATTGAGTTCAGGGCAGCTGTTCTCGTGAAAACTTGCCAAAACAGAAAAAAACAAACCGCGCCTGTTGTACCGCAAAGAGCTGTAAGCCAATAAAGCCGATCAGCGGCCCATAGCGGCGCTTGGTCGAAATGAGCTGGGGTGATGCCCTGGTGGTGGGGAGTTCATTGGCACCTTTGAATGAGGGAAGTGGCGGGAGTGTGCAGGTTGTTGAAATCGACTCGGGAGGGCATGGAAGTGGGTGCGCTGAAGGCCAGATATGCTGTGTTCATGGTGGCAGCTGCTGGAGAGCGAGATCCTGATGAGCCACCGGAAGGTCGGGGCTCGGGGCCGCATGGGTCAGTTCCAGAGCCAAGGGAGAGGACCATATGACGGGATAAGATAAGGGCACCAAGTTCCAACCTGAAGTACATAGTGGTGAGGCATGACCAAAGTTGTAGAAGTAAAAGTCCCTTCTACTCCTACTAAACACACTTCTACTTCCACCGACGTCGGTTAGTGGAAGTAGAAGGTGCTTCTATTTCTACTGGTTTGTTCAACTTCTACTAGACAGCATCACACCTGCCACCCCGTGCTCCTGCCGTTCCCGCCCTCCGGTGGCCTTACTGGCTACTTCCGGGATGCTGCTACAACATACACATCAATGCTAAAAATGTTTGATCTCATAATCTTATCTTATCGGTCAGGTCCTATCGACTTGAGGAAGTTCGCAAACGGAGGCACAAGATTTTAAAAAAAAACTGAATTACTACAGTACTGGGAGTACAGTGAATCATTACACCCGCCAGAAGGAGGACCTCAAATCCCCGTTGGATTGTATCGAATCTGGAATAGGAACCCCGTTTTATTGTGTAGGTGGCATGAGCGGAATTCAAATGTCAGGTCGTGAATCTAACAGGCTTGAGGGCTGTGCGACAGGATTGAATGAACGAGCCAGTTCACACTAGTGTTCCTGCTGTCTGCGAGTATTTAATGAATGCGAAGAAATTCTGCTTGCATGCTCTAATGCACCTGTACAGCGGCCATCGTTCGAACGATTTTTGTGCTCTAACCGGTTTTATTTCATCCATTTGGGTGGA
Source organism: Mycena leptocephala (assembly GCA_029378395.1). Lineage (NCBI taxonomy): Eukaryota > Fungi > Basidiomycota > Agaricomycetes > Agaricales > Mycenaceae > Mycena > Mycena leptocephala. Next base: position 11,975 of record JARJLF010002266.1, read on the forward strand.
GCTGAGGTGGTGGAAAGATGGTGGGAAGGGAAAGGGTGGGGTTTGTTTGGGTGGCAGGCCGCAACTCCCGCGGCATTGTGCGCTAGATTTATAAATGCCGAATCAGGAAAACGGCTCGGCGCGTCAATGGCGCACGCCGGACGCAAATGTCACATCAGGCCACTTCTACCAGGTGCAATCCACTTCTACTTCTACCCGGCGGACTTCTACTTCCACTCACTCACTTCTACTTCTACGAGTTCTGTATATACTCATAGTGGTTCTCGACAAGCTCAAAGTCCATGTTGGATCATATTTGGCTAGCTTCTTTGTTCAAACCGTATGGGGCATTGTTCGCTATTGTTCGATGTCACCGTGACCTTGTGTCTTTCTCTCTCCCATCATCATCTCTGCCTCCACACAGCTCTCCTATACTCTGCCAACTTCTCGAGTCTCGCCGCCTTCACTACGGAGCGTCAATTTGGTAAGGTGTCTTCTGTGTTCTGGATAATCAAATCCTGCCATTATGCCACTGGGAAACGGAATTCTTATTGACACCACCGAATCGGCGTTAGATTTTGGATTTGTTGGGTTATAGTGATTCATTCGCTCCCGCTCACTCATTTGAGTCTATTGATTTCACGGCTGCACCCCAGTGCACTGTTTCACTGAGACCTACGGTGGGTCGGCCGTCAGGCTGGGGAAAAAAATAATGGGTTTTATAAATATGCTAGGACGAGGTCCCAGGGCCCTCTGGTGTTGAAATATGACCATGGTGGATGTTTGGGATGCCTGAAGTCAAGGTAGGTGCACTATTAGTCTGTTCCCCTTAGCATCCGGGCCAAGTCGGGAAGCAGTCCATTCAGCTGTATTGACCCAGGTTTGGTATATTTGAGGTTAAAATATTCTTGATTCGGCTCGACTCGGTGAAATTAAGCATAGTATATGCATTTGGAGTGAAGTACCATGCGACGGGTTTCGGCTCTGAGCTTCCCACCTGGCAATTCGAGGTTGCGAAGTTGAGGATGAGTAAAGAAGAATTATTATGAAGTGGCTATTAATTGCAGTTGGCAGTTAAGAGATTTGGAATGATCTGTGGTTGTTCAACGTTTTGTCTGCTTTTCTTTCAACCGCCGGCGGCATTTTCCGGAAGGTCTCACGTGAGAAATTGCCTTATTTGGATGTCACGTGGTAGGGAGGGTCAGAGGGGGAGGTCGGTTTGAAAAAATACAGCCACAGGTATTTGTTTTTTTCTTTCCATACCCCCTTGGTCTGGCCGCCATCAAATTTCCAGTTTTGGGTTGCCACGTTTTGGCGGAAAGTTAGGAGTGGATGTAGGTAGGAGCCATCCATGCTTCTTGCTGCACTGTCTGACTTGACTCTTCCAGCATAAATCCGAAAATCTGGATATTACTTGAGTGGTGCTGTGGAATCTTCCTTGAGATTTGACGCTGCGCGAGGACAGACTGGGCTCAGAGCGGAACAAGGCTCTGTCTGGGGCCCGGAGAAAATGCCGCGACTGCCGCGGCACTACGGGGAATTGACGCGGCAGTGCGGGGAACTGACGCGGTGGTGCCTGTGCAATTGCCGCGGCAAGGGTGAAGAGCAGCGCACCGTTTATCTCCTTCCACAGCATGTGGTGAAACTCAAATCCGGTGTGGGGAATGCTCTTATAATTAAATACATCTTTTAGCACAAGAAATCATCGAATAAAATTTCAACCATATGTCTGAATTGTCCCAAGATGGATTCCAACCATGAACTGCCCGCTCCAGCAGCGATGAAATACTGTGCAAGCATATATAACACCCAAGGACATTGACTTTCCTTCAGAAATGAAGTCAGACTTAGCTGTTAGATTGCAATCATGGTCAACTCATTTTTCAAGAACTTTAATTAACTCAGAATACCCAAAATCTGCCAAGGTCTGTGCGACACTTATCCACTCACATCCCCGCAACGCCGCGTCAACGCCTCGGCAGTCCCACGGCAGTTCCCTGCAATGCCTCGTCAATTCCCCGCAATGCCTCATCAATTCCCCGCATTGCCGCGGCAATTCCCCGTACTGCCGCGGCAGTTCTCCGCAGTGCTGCCTCAAACCCCCGCAGTTCCGCCTCACCTTACATTGCAGGGGCCAATGATCTTTGACTACCCACCTGAGTTTAACCCGAGATTTAGAGTGGTGGTTGTTCATCTTCAAGTTCTGGTGCTCCTTGCCTCGGATGTTCCATATCTTTATGAGGTCCTATGGAATCGGCTCAAACACTGGTTTCTTCACTGAAGGTGCCTGAATGTGCTGGATGAATGTGACATTGTAAGATCTGCTCAACTCGAATACTCCGTGCATCGAGCATGGTTCACACTTTGCCTGAAGTATTTCCTCGGGATCTCACATAGGGTGTTCAAACAGTTCTAGGGACGTTACTTGAACTTCATTTCTTATATATTTCAGGAGCATACGGATCGTGGCAGCGCACATTGATGCGTAGCATATCCGTCACTAGATGCATCAATACCTTAGAGTCAACTATACCCGGGCCCACCGTTAAAGGACACGGGTTGCGTCGAGGTCCGAGTTTTACTTGGCAGTGAATTCTTGCGGTAAGCACGATGAGTGTGCTCCCAGGCTAACCAATGCAGGATATCAGAAAAATCTGTCCAGCCCGTGAATATAGTATCAACGGTGTTCGTGTATCATTCTAACGGTGATACTTATACGATGTCTGACTTGGAGATAGATGTTCGCAGAAGATCTGGATAATTCACTACTGAACAAGAAATGGGACGGTCTTTTGTAGCAATTTTTTTGGCCTCAAGGCGAGGGTATAACCGGGAGAAGGAATTCGTTCACGGTGTCGCGGCACTTGGTCCGCAATTATGCAGCACTACTGGTCGCGAATATCCACACAAGCAGGGTACAAACAATACCTATGGTGCTACTGATTTTCACGCAGTTCAATTTGCGGTAAATAAAATCAAGGGTCCTCATGGCCCTAGCAAGGGGTACTGAAGTGCGGGTATCAGTCTAATTCTTCCTTGTCACTGAATTCCATCGTACTATTGGGAGCCACAGCAAATTTACTTGGCTCTGCCGCGGTAGACAGCGGGGGTTACGTGGTGCCCAAGTTGTTGCAGACGTCGCAGGCCGGTATTTGGTATGTTGATGTTGGAAAGTCCAGCTCAAAATTATTTGTTCACTCGACCGTATAATCCTTGTGGTGAATTGATCAGTTAGGTTGCAATACTGCCTCTCAGACTGACACTCCGTTGCCCTCGTGTCGTGCCGCGGCGCGCACAGACACAAAGTAATTTTACAGTGGGAGCCTGAATTACTTAGTTTTATCCCCGTTTATCTACTCGGATTTGATTACCACGATGCACAACCTAATGCTGCGCTCACTGACGCTGTTGACTTCCGATGGAGTGCAATTCTCTTTTCATTGAATTTAGTAATTGTAATCAGAAATGTCTTGAGAGGGATCAATTTTGTCTCACATATAATCAAAATCAACGTGGTAATTCATCTCAGTCAGCCCTATGTTCAACAGGTCAAGGATGAAACCCAAAATGTCCTTCCAGAAGGGCTAGGGACCATAGTGGATTTGCGCAGTATGTTCTTAAGTAAGAACACGAGAGACTTGAAATTTCGTTCGCCGTGCGTACATTAGGAAGGTCAGGTGTAGCAGGTCAAAATTTTAATGAGTCATGCCAGTGATCCCCTGAAAAGTAATTACAGCTCGCCTCAGAATCAGTCGGCAGGTTTCTTTGCCAGAGTCATATATCATCGATATTGATCCTTGACAAGAAATATTTATTAGATTTGCTGCACCCGCACGTTCCACAAGGGTACATAGACGATTTCCTGCCCACTTTTCCCGAAGATTTAATCCTCCGTCGGTGAATTCTCCAAATATTTTATGGCGGTAGAAAGTGAGTGCTCGGCTTTGAATCAAATTAGAGCTGAACACGACATGTCGCAGCACTGCCAGTGCACCGACGGATTTACCACTGGGCGTACGAGGCTTTCTATTGATTCGGCACGTCTAATCAAAGCCCGCGGCCATATGGCACATTCCAATTGAATAGAAAATCAATTCAGCGAAGAGGCTGCCCCGATAATCTTCTTGATTGTATCAAACAGGCGGAGGCCTCGACTGAGGAATTTAAAATGTATTGCATCCACCGGACTGTACTACTGCCGTGACACCGGACAAGAACGCCGGCACGGAACGTGGAGAGCGTGACACCCATTTTCCGTTCGGTTGGATTTTTCGGATGGGAGACACGAGTTTCACAGTTGAAACTTGAATTCAGATTCGGACAGAATCCACGGGCACGATCGAGACCGACGAACTGGCGGAGAAAATGACACTCCAATCCCAGCAGGAATTGGAGGCCATTGGACGGGGAATCCACCAGATATGGTTGTATGCTCCGCGGGAATATTAATCTGCTAGCTTTCATCAGGTCAAGTTGAACTTGGCTTGAACTCACTCTCAGATGGCAGGTGCGAGAGATCGGTGAGTTTAAGAACCACTGTACCTTAATGTAGCTGCCTGATAAATCGCCGCGCGGAATAGACCGGGCATGGGACGACACTTCGGCGGACATTGCCGATACAGGCATTTCTGAATGTTGAGATATCAAGTCGTAGCGCGACGAGCCTGAAATCAACAGATGTCCAGCCTTCACCTTCCTCTCGAATGATGGTGAATCGAGAATCATCCAGATCCGTGGATTTGGAATGACTCGAAATTGAAATGTCTGGGCAATAATATAACCGCAGCGCAGGATCCCTGCAAATCTATCTGTGAATGCGGGGGTCAAGATAGCAGTAGATTTACTTTGCTTCAATTGAAAATATGTACCAGAGCTCTAGACAAGACTTGAGGGAACAACTATTGACAGATTGCTGGGATGGTTCCTTCGGCCTGGACCGCCTGAATTCTTGAGTATACCTGGTGGCTTACAAGTCTTGCACGAATTGGTTCTGGCGCCAATTGGCTGTTGTCCGAGCAACGTGTGTAGGCTTACTCACCAAGACAGCACTACATGGTACCGCATGCGAGCCTAGACATCGACTCTCGAGATAACATAGAACCAGTGTACAGTGTCGTACATTTGAATTTGATTGCGAAGTTGGTTTTGCTGCAGTCTTCTGGATTGTCGCCAACCCAATGCCAGGATATTCAGTCAAGTGTTCCATTATCCACGGTGGATTAGTAACATCGGAAGTTCTAGGCAGAAGTACGCTGTGTGCTGCGAGGAACGATTGAAAAAGTCATACCTTCGCTCATGCAAGGTACCCAGAGTGGAAATCAGCCATTGCACTTCCAACGGAAGTGTTTTTAACCTATTCAGACCTCGAAGCGCGTCAAAAAAAGAAAAAAAAATGCTTGTAACTCCCATTATTTATGTCTGAGATGTATTGCGTGGCAATAATACACATGTTTATGGCAACATAACGCACTCAAGAGGGGTGCAGGTACCTCCGATTGTTATTCAGACTTACAAAAGCCACTGCTTCCCCTTTGTTCCTGTTTTTTTTTGGATCCCAAACTTGGATACCCACATGATCTAGTCAACATCTAGTCAAAAATTGGGAGTGGTTCAGGCTGCTGCGAATTGGGGTTGTTGGGATGATTTGTGCACTCTGGATGATGTATTGAAGTTATTAAACCTTGCTGCGATGGGCCCTGCAGTATGGAAAAGCATGTGGAAGGAGTTAAAGGCAGCGCGGCACTTCACCCCTGTGCCGCGGCAACTACACAGCCACCACCGCGTCAGTGCCGCGTCAATTCCCCGCACTGCCGCGTCAGTCCGCGGCAGTCGCGCGGCACACACGGCATTTCCACCCAGCCCCTCTGTCTGGGGAACCTCGGGACGTTGTGCCCCAGGCCCCCCAAGTTGAATTTGATTCTTCCACCTGGCTCTCCTTTCAAAACAGCGAAATATTCCTCTGATTCCTCAAAAATAAGCTGTGAGAAGGGCAGGTAAGCACTATCTTGACTCCAGGATGGCTCTTCCAACAGGGGATATAAAATGGGTGTCCTCAAAGTACAGAATGGGCCAGCCACCGGATGAGCCACAGCCACTGGCCACACATGCCTGATCAGCCACCGGGTGGCTTCCGGTGGCTGCCGCATCCTCTCTACTTATCAGCCCCGAGTCGGACCCGCTGCCCGGACTCGGACTCTGTGTATCAATCAGACTCTCACGAGTCCGGTGGTGGTTCGGCGCTCACTAAGGTTTTGTCATACATATCTTCAGCCTGAGCCAGCCGCTGCATGGAGATGGGATGGATGGGACGCCGACCCCGATATCTTTCAGCAAGATTAATTTGGAACCGTTGCACGTCCAACACCTGCCTCGACTCGAATCTCTGCGGTTTTCCCGGTTCCAGCCTCAACTCAGCCACTCGACGAGCGTCGAAATTGGTCGATGCACCCATTTTGAGTTCGGTACAGAGGTGGGCAGATACCCATATATCGAACCCTTACACGAAGGCCTGCCATCCTGGGAGGTAAGCTGAGACAGTTTGGGGTTTTTCTTCTCCGCATAATCACACCGGATGGGCAAGGATATTTTGACGCAGCACTGACATTTGACGCATGCAGCATCCACGGCGGCGATCAAAAAATATTATCCCGGGAAAACGGCCCTAGAACTATTATGCACGATTTACGGGCCGAATATAACCTCAGATAAGATAGCAGTGATAGCCCGAATTTTATCCGTCAAATTTCCCCAGGTAATAGGCTGGGTTTTACCACGAGATAAAGACGGGTCACAGCCAAGCTTTTTCCGTGAGAATGTCCGGCGGAAATAGCCAGGTTTTTTCCTCAGGTAAAAGTCTGGCTGTTACCTTTTCTTTGTTCTTCCTTTGTTCGGTAAAAGCCCGACTTTTACCGCAGCAAAGAGTCTGGCTGTTTCTGCCGGACATTCTCGCGGAAAAAGCTTGGCTGTTACCTGTCTTTATCCCATGGTAAAACCCAGCCTTTTACCCAGGGAACTTTGACAGATAAAATTCGTGCTAGCACTGTTATCTTATCTAAGGTTATATTCGGCCCGTAAATCATACATAATAGTTCTAGGGCCGTTTTCCCGGGATAATATTTTTTGATCGCCGCAGTGATCAGTCTGCGTCAGTTGAATTTTGCGTCAGTGGTTGAACTCACCTTCTCCGCCATCCTTGAGGTCTGATATCCCGGGAGCATCTAGGTGAGTACTTGGTACATCATTAGGGTTATTCACAGTAGCCTTTTTTCCTCCCTTTTTCGCTTCCTTTTTTCTCCCTTTTTTGTATTCCCGCCGTTTTTCTCCGGGTTTTTTCACCTTTTCAATTTCAACATGCAAAAAGGGCGTAAATCCAAAAAATCTAGGTCCAACGTGCGATATTGGATGAAATCAGGAAAAAAAGGAAGTGAAAAAGGGCCGAAAAAAGGCTACTGTGAACACCCTCGTTTTCAGCTCCCTTTTTCGTCCCTTTTTGGGTCCCTTTATCCATTTTATGCAGTCTGGGTACTCCCATGGTTCCTTAAAGGTCACATAGCACCTCAGGTGTTCAAACCGGACTCGGGTGATTTTTCCTGGATTTTATAGGTCACTCGGTTACATTAGGGTCATTCACAGTTGCCCTTTTCGCGCCCTTTTTACTCCCTTTTTACTCCCTTTTTACTCCCTTTTCTGTTCCCTTTTTTTTGCCCTTTTCCAATAATGTAACTGAGTGAGCTATAAAATCCCGAAAAATTCACCCCACTCTTTTTTGATCATCTGAGGTGGTATGCAACCTTTGAGGAACAATAGGAGCACCCAAACTGTATGAAATAGAGAAAGGGAGTTGAAAGGGCATGAAAAAGGGCGGAAAAAGGGAGCCGCGGCGGGGGGTTTCACAGTTCACTTTTTCCTGCCCTTTTTTGATGGATTTCTCTCAGTTTTTCAGCTGGGAAGTTCGTTTTTTCCCTTTTTAACACTTTTTACATATCATAAATTGAAAACGGTGAAAAAAAAACTTGGCGAAAAACGGCGGGAACCACAAAAAGCCCCCAAAAAAGGGGAGAAAAGGGGCAGCAAAAAGGGAACTGTGAACGACCCTATTTATCTGCCAAACAAGAAAAAGGGCGCAAAAAAGGACGTCAAAAAGGCTACTGTGAATAACCCTATTTACGCAATAGAATACCCAGATTGTCGCCGTTGAGGGTGTTGACTAGAATCCGTGCAGCGTCAGTTAGCATCAGTCATGTGTCAGTGTGACTGCGTCACAAGCGCCACAACTGACTAAGGCTCCAACCGTTTCCGTTTTAAACGTTTTCAAATGGTTTTAACCGTTTTTATTTCCGTTTAGTTTGCCCGGGGTCGCAAACAGTTTACAAACCGTTTTTAAACGGTTCAAATGGTTGGCAAAAGTCAATCACCTACTATGACTGGGAGGGTGTGTTCTGGGGCCAAATTCTCAGCCAAGAGGGTTCGCGACCATAGCCTAGCTCCAAAGCAAAGAAACACTCACCAACTGGCGAGACCTTCCAAATTACTACGTGATTTGATGGTGGTTCACCTTCTCGGCAAACACAAACCGTGTTGCATCATACGGCCATCTCGCCGACTCAACCACCATGGTATGCTTCTAGGTCAACAGGTGAGTATCCGCCCTTATACGGATGCTCAGAATGGTCGGATTACTTGATTTGACCCTTCCAGACAAGGGTATAGCTTGCTCCAAAAAATACTGTTTATAAACGGTTTTAAACGGTTTTAAACTGTTTACATACCGTTTCCGTTTGATTTGCCCGGGTCCACAAACGAAAACTAAATGGTTGGAGCCTTACAACTGACGCATGCGTCAAATTGCAACGTCAATTCTGCGCCGGTCCGCGTCAATGCAACGTCAATTGAACTTCTAGTCCGCGTCAGTCAGCACCGGTATTGCGCCGTGACACAGCGTCAGTGTGACCAACCCGCGTCAGTTCAACTTCACTTTCAACTTCGTCTGCGCCGGTACTGCGCCACTCTGCGCCGATGTTGCGTTGCTCAACATCTCTCTGCCGGACCTCTTGGGCAACACTGTACAGGCATGCATTTTTTTCCCTACTCATCCCTCAACTGTGTCGCTCAATCTCTCACCGCCCTAGTCGCCGCTCTTTCAAACTCTCCAATCTCCTCTTCCGATGCCCGCCAATTTTCTACGGTTGAATATACAAGGTCGTACACAACCATATTATAGACCTGTTGGTTACCTGAACAGCCTAAAAGCCGGGAGTCCCTTCAAATTATGTTGAAACCCGTCATACCGCTGCTGTATCAGCAATCGGATGTTGTGCTGTTGCGGCTGGTCATTTTATCCTCAAATCTTTGTTTCTAGATTTCAAGATCGCACTTGGACCCCATTCTTGGAACCTCTCTCCCCACTCTGTCCCCCCATCTTCCATGCTCTCGATGTTCTATGTTGCCAATGGCCAGAAATGTTATATGGTTGACCTAACATGTAATCGGCTCGCTTATCGACATAGTCTGGTTCAAATGGTACCGCAGAACTGGTATCCAACGACAAGCAATACATCTCATTCAAAGTATGTTGAAACAAATTGCGCCGCTGCCAGTCAGAATGTTGATGTTGTATCGAGACCGGTTGGATGTTCCTTGAATGTTTCTTTCCGAGATTTCTGAATCCAAAACCATTCCTCGTGAGTGCCAGTGAGATTAGACAGGCTGCTGGGCCTCATAACCGCTTGGGCCGATCTGCGTCAATGCGCAGCCACCCAACGTCAATTGTATATTGACGTTGACTGACGCATCCCAGATAGATTTGGAGTTTAATGCATGGAACAACTTTCTGAGATTTCCAGTGATGCCTGCTGGCCACCGTGACTGGCCAATTTCCTCCTTAAACAAGTTATTCAAGAAATAGTCTGAGTGTCAGAATTAGTATCTACAGTAGCGCGGATGGACCTCAAAATTACACCAGCAGGTCAAAGAGCCTCTATCATGAGTATCTAGTCCAATCTTGTAATTAATAGAAAACTCAACAGGAAGGTCATTCTCAACATTTTTCTGTTCCTGCGGACACCACAAAGACTTTCCATGTTTCAACTTCTACAGTGCCACATATGGTATCCTTCTGGTTCAAGATACATTTGTGTCATTCCAAGAACCCAATTTCCAGTCGCAGTCATGTTTCACCACTGCGCGCACCGGCTTGCGTCGCTCTGCGTCAGTATTGCACTGAAGCTGACTGATGCATCTACCGAGGAATATTAAGTTAAATTATTCTGCAGCCATTGCAGACCTGGCAGGCGGAGTGTCGAAACCTGCACCAAGTTATTCACAAAACAGTGTTCAGATCTGGAATTCTGTACAGTTGAGGGATGAACCGCGACCCCGATTCCCCGAAACCTGCTGTAATCCAGATTGGAAGTCAGCTAAGGCAAAGAGGCAATAAACACTGAAGTCAATCTGGCCATTACACCCAAACATAGTTGTATAGCTTACCATTGTTGTGTACTTGATTTGGCTTCAACTCGACCTTCGATCGAGACAGAAACATCCAATCAGAATAATCTTCCGCGCTTACACAGCCTGTGAACGAGATGCTGGTCGTATTACTTGGCTCAATTTCTTTTCACCATGTTTGAGCTGGGTGGCGACTTGTGGTGCGCCACATTCAGAGGAGGCTTCCACTGGGATAGTGTTATGGATGCGGTTAGCGGCGAACAAGGCGTGAATAGTTGAAAAAAAGGTGCTACCTAAAATTTCATAGTCATCATAGGGTAGAATGCATTAAGCAAGGCACTCATTCCATCTGTGGAACGGAGGTGTGAACAACGGAACATTCGGTGAGCACTAAGATGTCCCGCGGCATTGAAGGTCTCTATGGCGTACCAGCACATAGTTGTTGTAGAATGGCGATGTATTTTGCGGCTGGGTGCGGTGATGAACGGATGCATCAATAAAATACGGAAGCCCATGATATGACTAGTCAAACGTGACACTGCGCCGGTGTGAAAGTATGCGTCAATCAATCGGCGATCTGCGTCAATTGAAAACGTCACAGCGTCAGTCAAACGACGTCAAAACGTCGCTTTCACCCTGCCCACACCGGATAGCCTTGCCAATTCTTTCTTTCGGGCATACCCTAAAACAGCTGTATAAACGGGCCTGTAACGCAGAGCGGAAAGATGCTCAAAATGAAGATGCAGATTATATAACTTTATAAGGAGCATTACATAGGACATACCCAAATTAATATTGCAAGACATGTCCTCCTCATACGCATAATCCCTCCAACTACATCCATCTTCCTTTCCAACCGAAATTTGGTGGTTTTGGGTAGGAGCCGATGGTGAACGAGAAGTGTGATGGTTGAGGGAGAAACGATGTGGTAGAACATCTTGCTAGTGTTCTAAATACACGTATGGAATTTCAATTCCGCACCCAACCCAGATGGATCGTTGTAGTGGTGGCCAGATTGTTCCATTAGGATGCTGGTCGAGTTGTTCTTGGACGGTCCAAGAGCCTAAGAGCCTGTTCGGCTGCCATATCCATATCCAATTTCCTTATATAGTGTCGTGTGAATATCCAGAATAAGCGGCGTGATACAGCGTGACAACAGATTTTCGACGCGCCGTCGACGCGCTGAGGTCACAATAATGCCTCCTCCATCGCGTGCCATCCAGATGCGCATTGTCTTTGCTGTGGCCTATTTTTGGCACCTGGTCCACCTCGCCGTCGTCCTCTATGCCAGTCCCCTGTACTGGAAACAGGAGTATCATACGTCGGCTTTGAGTGGTCAAGCTTGGGTAGATGAACTCATTGTTGGGCATCCAGACCGGATAAAAATAGAACTGGGGATGAGGCTGCATGTCTACCTTGCACTGCTAGCCAAACTTCGCACAATATCGGGATTACACGACTCAAAACACGTCAGTCTGGAAGAGCAGGTTGCGATTTTCCTCTATACCTGTGTTACCGGGCTGTCTATCCGTCACGTTGGCGAGCGATTTCAAAGGTCTAATGAGACCATTTCAAAGTCCTTTTATCTCGCTTGGTCTTCTGTACACTTTACTTACAATAATCTAGGTATCTTAGACACGTCCTTATCGCAATTTCGTCTCCGCCATTCTACACGCACTATGTTCGCCTTCCATCCGTCAATGACCCTGTGCCAGAGCCCATCCGCTGCAACCCGAAGTTCTTCCCATTCTTTCGAGACGCGATTGGTTCAATAGATGGTACGCATATAAATTGCGCACCATCGGCGGCAGACCGACAAGCATCGCGAAACCGCAAAGGAGGTGTATCGATGAACTGTCTTGCGGCCTGCTCACAAGACATGAGGTTTTTATACATACTGAGCGGGTGGGAAGGGTCGACCGCAGATGCGACACTCTTCCATGATGCTCGCATCAGTGATCTGACGGTGCCGCCGGGCAAGTACTACCTTGCAGATGATGGTTTTGGCAGCTGCGATACCGCACTTGTTCCTTACAGAGGCGAACGATACCATTTAGCTGAATGGGGTCGAGCCGATGTCAGGTATTTATTATGACTGTCAGCGATGATTGGATTTAATCATTCAATTAGGCCAGCCAACCCTCGGGAGCTCTTCAACCTCCGCCATGCTCAACTAAGGAACGTGGTCGAGCGGATTTTTGGTGTTGTCAAAGGCAAATGGGCAATTCTTACCCGACCTCCAGAGTATGACATGGATATTCAAGCCCGTGTTCCATCGGCGTTGGCAGCTCTCCACAACTTCATTCTCCAGCATGACTCAATCGAATGGGATGATCTTCTGGATGCAGATGTCGAGGACCCAAGCCCGGGATCACGAGGAGAAGATTCCAATTTTGGTGACCTTGCCCGCAGTGAGACTACTCCACAGGAGAAATGGCGCTCGGAGGCAAAACGGGATGTGATAGCAAAGGCAATGTACGAAAGCTACCGGGAGTATTTACGCGAGCACCCGGAGGGAAATGCGTAGACAGTTAACAATGTTATTATTATCAACTAAAACATCCCGCTGAGCAGGCCCAACGAATACTTGTGATGAAAGACAGTGACCCCTACTTTTTCCAGCTCGTCAATGATCCAAGGAATGCGCATGTCCTCGGTGAGCAGTGCCAGGTTTGTATCTGCCGCCTCAACATTCCGTACGATCTGGACGAGTTGAAGGCGCTCGTGAGGCAACATCCACTCCTCTTGCTGCGCCTGGTGAATTGCGGCAGTGCGACGCTGTGGACTGAGTTGCAATGCGAGAGCTGGTGGCACAGTGGTAGGAGCAGGGGAGGATGAGACTTGAGTTGCCGATGTAGATGCGGGAATAGCGAAAATATCGCGCATGTCACCCAATATACCATTCATGTCTTTTGCTGCACCGGCAAGATCGAGGATTCCTTGAGCACCTCCGCTAAGGCGCGATTTTCTAGTGTGGGTTCCGGGAACCTGCGGGGCAGCGGCGCGCTTTCGATTGCTGGACAAGGATACAGGAGAAGAAGACTGCGCGCCGTCAGTCTAATAAAAAAACAGCAAAGGGAGACGTACATCGCTTTTTTGGTCATCATTGTCATCCTCTTCTTGGGTATATACCAAGGCCGGCACATACATACATTCGAGCCCCCGGCACATTCAGCTCACAGGCGGCACATTGAGTGAATGTGCCGCGGGTGAACGCAAGGGCGGCACATTCTATTTCGGGAATGTGCCGGGCTTGCCACCGACTATTCTGGGAAAAGACACGTCGTTTCTTCACCGCATCCCGCCTCTTTTCCTCTTTCCACCACTACCCCTCGCTCCAACAAGCGCGCCAACGCGTCAAAATGCCCACCAATAGCACCAAAAACCCAAAGCATACCGCCACCGACCAACTCTTCTTGTGGACAGGGTCTCGGCGCGTCGATTGATTGCTTCTACACCTATGTACGTCGGACCATGACCCGCCTCGCTGTTGAGTATCTGCGGTGTCCTTGTTTATGCCTTGATTTCAGATGCATCCTCTAGGCTGCCTAATCTCGCTTCCCGCACTCGCTTGGTGACCACACCATCTCTAGTGTCGATCTTTGGAGTGCAGGGGGTCACGCAAGTGCGTCCCTGAGTCTCGCTGCTGTTTTTTGGGTTGTTTTCTCACTATTCAGACACCACGCCAGCACCTACATTTTCGGCCACAGTAGTCTCCTATTTTTGTGCGTGCAGTCGGCACATACATGGCTTGTGAAATATACTAACACATCTAAGTTGCACACCAAAGCACCGCGTACCGCGTTCCAATCTTCCAGCTGCGCATACATGTCGTGATGTCTAATCTGTGCAGCGCAGTCTTGAGTAAGTTGCCGCACAGAACTACATGGAACTGAAGGAAGCTAACCTAACATGCACAGGACCTTGTAGATTTGCTCGCTGCGGGGACTATGATTCATGAGACCTATCTGCCATGTGCCTTAACCGTGAGTCCTCGTAGTCACCTTTCATGCTAACAACGCCGCTGCTTCCTAGAACTAGTGTCCCCGAGTCGGAGGTATGCTGTTCTCATGCTGTAAAACTTGAATTACCGCTGATGTTTTTTTTCTTTACCCAAATCTTCTTGCACAACTCAATATCTGCTAGGTCTCATCTGAACCCCCGATATTCATATATCTGCGAGTATTCAGGTTTTGCACCCCTCGTAATATTACTGACCTCAATTTTTGATATCTGTGGCATCGATGGCATGAACAGTGTTACCTGGGATCGTAGATAATACTGTTACTACATGTGACGCCTAGCTAATATACGCACTATATGGACGCGGCCTAGTGGCCTATTTACCTTACTTAACATTACTTTGTAAATATTCGTCGGCGGAGCACGTGATTAGTCACGTGCTCCCTTACATAATCTTATCTTGCTTTACTTCAACTACCATGTCGTGAAGAGAGTTACTACGAGGGAACACCCCTACGCCCCCCTGCGAGCCTGAGCATGTGTATCAAAGGCTCCCTAGCCCGGGGCATCGGGGCTCCTAACGAGGACGACACGTTCCCTCGCCAAAGGGTCACAACGGCGGTGAGCGCCTTAGCAGGCTGCTCCCGCTCCCTTTCAAGCATCGTGCTAGTAGTGCGCAACGCAGCTTAAAGCACGATGTTCCTATGTCTTGGAGAAGCTCCGAGACGACCCGTATCACAATGGAGCCCACCGCGAGGGCTTCACCAGGACATAGGCAGAACCCGGATTAATCACCAATAGCCGGCTAACAACATGCGCCAAATAATCCGATGCTGGTGAAGACACGGACGCCCCTAGTCAGCTGCTACACAGCGCTCAACTGGAGCTGGGGGCCGTGGTGAGACGTCTGAAGATCCAGGAAATCACTGTCTGCGAGATCCAGGATTAGCGCGCTTCCTAATGCGCAAGCTTACCTGAGAAATCTCGCACTACAGTGGAAGTCCTTTCCTACAAAATCCTAGACCTCAAACGTCCATCGAGGATCCGCAGGAGTTAACGCCATTGCGGCAGATCGCCATAGCGAGAGCGCATGCTTCTCCTGATGCGGAGGTCGGAGCGCATGGGGCGCTGATGCGTTAGGATTTCATCTATAAAAGAAGGTGAAATCTGAAACGAGAGCTTCTAATACTGCTACCACGAATGCCTCCTAAAGGGCGAGAAGTAGTAGACCCGGACGCGCCGCCACCGATTATCGATCGCGCCACGTCCACGAGAGCGCAAACCAAGAACATAGCTCCTGCGGCTCTTAGCGCCCGAGCCTCTCCTGCGCCATCCTCATCGTCTAAGGCAGAGACCAAACGACCGGCCTCTACCTCAAAAATGGGACCGAAGCGTCCCCTCACTTCTTCCCGTACGAGTGCTCCCACCGCCTCTTCGTCAAAATTGAGTACTCCTACCGCCGCGTCTTCCGCTCGGAGTATACATGCGCCGTCCCCTACCGCAATCCCGTTTGGAACCAGCGCGCCACGACTCCCTTCTCATATGAAGCACCAAGGAACTCGTGCTCCGAGGATGGAGGAAGTCGCAGACGAGGACGACGTACCGCGGGATAGCGCCACTGCTTTGGCTGCTACCGTTGGACCCATCCTAGTACGAGCAGTGCCGCAGAGCGCTGTAGAGGTGAACGCGAATACTGTACCGCTGAGCGCCGTAGAGGCGAGCGCGGGTACTTCTCCGGCGGGTACTCCCCTTCCTGAGTCCTCCAGGGCCACTCGCTCGGAGGAATTTGAGTCGGACTCCAGGGGATCAGAAAGCGACACGCCGGAGAGTCTTTCCTCACGGGGTCCGCGGAGCGTAGTAGAAAATGAGAGCGTAACCGTGGCGCTACACGCAAATTCAGCAGCGCAACTCAGGGAACCGGAGAGATTCTTTACTTATTTCGGTCGCACGATCGACCTCTTCAAAGAACCCATCTTCGCAGCCGTTCAGCGCTACCATGGAGTATTCGACCCGTTATCACCATCCCAGGAAGATCCACTTCTACCATATGGGTCGATCAATGGCGAAATTCCTAACACCGACCCCGCGTCTTCGCTCGCCCTCCGAGACGCTGTGATGCGCTATCATCACCTGGCTCTTAACTTCGAATGGTCCAACGTGTCGGACCTAGTCGAAAGAGTGATGCAACTAGACCCTGCAGCGGTCACTCTAGTTCTCACGGCGGACCCTAAGACGCAGGAGCGCTTTTATAGCTTGAACCTAGCTTGTCTATCGGTCGTCAACCACACAGTAGTTGCTATTCAGCAAATACTGGAAGCCCTCACCATATAATGTCAATATACATGAGTGGAACAATTGGCGCACCGTGTTATACTTTTGCGAGCATGACTTGTGGGATTTTGGTATACCCCTGGTCCGGATTAATTCCACATGGTCTGCCGCACCCTTGAAGGTCTTTGGTTTGAAGTTCTTGTTGTCTCCAGCCTCCAAGATATGGTCGACGAGGTATTCTATCAATGCCTTCTCATCTGGGAGGAGCCAGACAGCGTCGCCGCTGGTTGGAAGGCCGGGCGGTAAATTGGACGGCACAGAATCAGAAGTGGCTTTATTTTTGTCCTTTGTTCTCGGCATCTGACAGGTGTCCACGACGGAGGACGTGCGAAGGCGCAGAGCAATTAAAAAGAGTCGCGTCGAGTCACGGTGTGTCACATCTATCAAATCCGCCTGGATATTCACACGACACTATATAAGGAAATTGGATATGGATATTGGATATGGATATGGCAGCCGAACAGGCTCTAAGGTGATGCGTTTCCTCTCACAAAACAAACCAGGATCATCGCCCGGCATGAGAAAATGAAATAAGACCGCAAACTCGTGAACCGGCGAAGCATTGGTGGAGGAAGGAGCAAAAGCCGGGCGGAACGGACGGAGGGAAATAAGAAATGATATTTGGCACACGCTGGCATCTTGACACAAAACTTCCCACAACTGCCAACCCTTGAGCTTGATCGCCGTCTCCCTCCGCGTCAAATTTTGACATACAGCGTCCCCATAGGTCGTGCTCCATCCCGCATGTACCAAATCTCACATTTCCGCAGTACATGCCCATCTATTATGCAAATGGCCCAGTAGTCGTCGCAGATAATACTCTATCATGATCAAGGGTCCTGTTGCAATTGGGGCTCCTCGTTAGACTGTTCGGTTTGCGCTCGTGAAACGGCTGTTATAATTAGATGCCCGAACACTCGGGGAGCTGGAACGTATCTGTGTCGATTTCGATTTCGCTTCCCGGTGTTTCATTGTTTTCAAATGGTTTTACCCAAGTTTGACCACCAATGAGCGAAGCAGGAATGATACCTCTGAGTCAATGGTTGTGGCTCTCGATTTGTGACCTTGAAACTTCTGGCCAAAGCCAAAAACAAAAACTGAAACTGAAACTAAACTCACCGGGGCTTGCCTCGATTTGGTTTGGTCTTGGGTTTGGTGCCTGATTATGGCCGGCCGGCCCACGCTCTCAAACCGGACGGGATTTTAAGTATATACAAGAGCGCGCCTCGGTTGACCATAGTCACCATCATCTGAGTCGAGCAACGGAGCCTCGAGAGCCGCCGGAAACGTCCGAGCGGAGTTTAAAGGCTTCAGACAGACGTAATTTTATAAAGAGTAGAATGCATCAAGATAATTGCCGTTGTACATGTCAGGCACCCTTCCATGCTCAAAAAAACGACTGATCTGCGATTGATTCCCTTTACGAATACCGCTCCTTTGTTCCAACTTCGACCCACCTACTTGACGCCTGAACACTGGGCACCGGGATCCCTTGGAAGTGGACTGGATTCCTGACGTTATTTACGGCAAGGCCGGTGATAAGTGAGCTCCGAACCTAGGATAGAAACTAACAGAAACAGCCAAAACAAAATACTACAACCAAAGAATCGGATGGAACAGAGGAATCTAATCCCAAACAACCAATAGTATGCAGCAAGTGTGGTGTAACGTTCGTTCCAGAGGTACCAGACGAGTGTCAGTCCTGATTCAGAGCCTTGTAAAGGTTGATCGGGAGAAAGTTTAATTCAAGAAGTCGTTGTAAGACGTAGCAAGCGTTTGTTATGTACGAAACTAAGAGATCCCAAAGGATATCTGTTTCGGACACCAAGACTTGAGTCGGTTATGACCGACTATGACGATGGAAACTAAGGATCCAAAAGGATTCTGAAGTTTCCAACGCAAACAACACAGGTAGAGTTTATTGGAATGAAGGGAACCGTGAGGTTCACCAATATTCCAAAGCGAAATTGAAAGTTCCGCAAAGTTTAACAAAGATGGTGGTGGTTCCAGACAACAAGACAACAAAAAGACGATTCCAAACGATTCCCAACCCAATTCCCAACGATTCAAGGTCCAAGACCAGCGATTCTATACGATTCAAGACCCAAGGCCAGCGATTCAATATGATTCCCAACGATTCAATACGATTCAAGACCCAAGGCCAGCGATTCAATACGATTCCAACGATTCAATACGATTCAAGAGCCACGCTCAGACGTTTTATACAATCCAACAAAGGTGATATTCCAACTCCTACAAACTGACGTTGGTAGGTGTCCGAAGATCAACTAAAAGTTTCCCTTGGGCGTAAGCTGGGCTCACTAGTTGGGGGAAACTCCGTCCTCGACCCTAGAAACACCTCTAGCTACTTATACAATCCAAAATATGACTATGACAATGAAAGAATTAAGTAAAAGGTCCGTTTATCCGCCTCGCTATCCGTGTATCCGTCTTGGAAACTAAAATATAATGAGTCCTATTGGTCGGGGGCACTGAGCACGCCATTCCGGGTATATTCCGACCGTTCCTTGGTAAGATTCTGCACATGGTGGATTGATGGCAGCTTAGACATCAACCACCATGTAATCCTTTTGCAATGTAACTTGCTTTGTGGAAGTATCCCTCGAAGGTCTTCATGGAAACTAGAGTCTCCAGCCATGCAGGCTTCGAATGATACCCCACTTCGAATGTGGATTCAAGATGGATGCTCCAGAATGCTCTCATCACCCAAAGGGGAAGTCCTGGGAACTCCGGGATCGACGATCATGGGTCCCCATCGCTTACTATCCCACTCTGATGTCCGTTGCCGAGTAACCGATACCTCGGCTACAACGGAAACACCGCCTCTGTGTCCCTCACGTCACCTGGATCGACGCGAACGCGTCGATAATACCAAATAGACAATCATATAGTCGCTCGTTACTTTGGATCGCGACGTTTCGGTAGTCGAAACTACCGAAACTATCGATACCAACGAATCACCCTCTGGTTTGGTTGGGCTACACATTCCCCTACATGTTTCGGAGCGAGACCATGTCAGAAACACCTCTGGCTTCCACCAGGGTGTTGTCCCGTTGCTCTTGTGATGCTGGCCACAGGCCAGCTACTTCGGGTTCTTAGTACTGCCTCTAGTAAATGATATAATAGGAATGAACTACACATTTGAAAAGCGAAAAATATAGCATTTTCATAGGTGTGTTCATTCACTGCTTATCATCTCCCTTATTTTTGAAATCTTGACCGTCCCCGGTCAAGCTGACTTCAAAATCTCGAGTGATTCTATATGTTTCCACTGATTCTGACGGTTCCGTTTATTTCCAGTGTCGTGATGCCGAGGAACCGATGATGGTTCTCTTACGGCATCAAGAGTTGATCACCGTGATCGGTGTCCTTCGACGTTTAATTATGTCGTGACATCTTATGGGTCCCTGATGATTATCCCGTATTGCATTCCACCATCCACCCGAGTCACAATCTCTTTTATCTCTGTATCGAGCGTTTCAATAGCTTCCAATGTGGAAACCTCTTTCCATGCCCAATACTTCGCTGCGTTGACTAACTCGCTATTCTTAGCAAAGTTAATCAACGGGCCCCTGAATTCGATCCCTGCGACTCAATAGTCGCTTATTTTACTGCGGATCGATGTCTTCTCGTGAGTTCCCGTGCGCCTCGTGCCCTCTTTATGACTCGGGGAAATTTTTCCAATCAAATGAAAATTTGCTTCCGTGTCACGGCACCGAAACCATCAACTCTCCTCTCTCTCTACCACCATGTCGCGCAACACACTCTACTCCGCTCTCAAATACGACCCCTCTCCTTCTAAACCCATCGAGCCGTTCACCAAGCCCTTTTTCCGTGGATTCCACATCAGCAAATCCGTTTATAAGGCCGGTACAGCGATTCTCTTTTCGCGCCACCCATCGTACGAGGATTTGGAGGCAAACAAGGTCCTCCCTACTTTGAAGAAGGCCTTGCCTGCCGTGGTGCGTCCTTTCTCCACACTTTCTATGTGATTCCATCCACTGACTGCTTCCCAGCGATATGGTCTTCACGCTATGGGGTCCTCTGCGTCGATGCCAAGCGACATTACCATTTTTCTTGGTAATATCAGCTTCCTCCTCGACTCGCTGGCGAGGAGACTCCCGAATCCATCCGAGAATACGATGGGATCCTGTTTCCCACCTACAAGGTAATATTCCGTCGTCGTCGTCCACCTTCCTGACTTTTCCATCGTAGAAAGACACTGTTTTCAGCGAGGGGTGTGATCTCCCTGACGTCAAACCGCCTTCCCAGACCGAGTTCGACGCCGCGCCAGCAATGGATTCAGCCCGTCGCAAGCGCAAGATATTACCCTCGGACGACGAATCCAGCGACGACGATTCCGTCCATGATTCGTCGTGAGTCCCTTTCAACTGCCTCTTGTCTACCTTCTTGTTTAGCTTATCCCGCTTTTATACAGGAAACCACCGCTCAAGAAGAAGACAAAAGCCGACGTCGTTAAGAACCCTCCCAAGGTGCGCATGGAACTTCGTGATCTCCATTCTCTTTGCTCATCTCGCCGCTCATCCCTTCCCATAGGAACTCGAGACCGTATCCGACGACGAAATCCCATCGGTGTCGACCTCCAAAGGTCCTCATAAGTTGCGTAAGACTGGGGCCAAGTATCCTCAGGAGTCCGATGACGAAGACGATGGAAAATCCAAGAGAACCGCGAAAAACAAGGTACGTTTTCACTTTTGTGCATTTTCCACACCGTCTTCATCCTCCTTTTAGAATACCCAATCTATTCGCGCCGTGTCGCTGCTATCATGCCTGATATTGAAGCCGCGCTCATCGAGCTCGCCACTACCAAGGGCAGCTTCAGTAAGTCTTTCTCTATTTCCGTTGTTTCAATCACGATTCCGTCCTCCAGAGTCCGTTCATGGTGTTGGAAAGAGCAATCTCATCGTTTCGCTCATGTTCAAGCAGGGAAACAAGAATTACATCCCTCGTTCATCGCTGGGCCGGCTTCTACCTCGGACGCCCCTCTGGTTCCCCGCCTCGACTTTACCAACCATGTTCATCTCCCGGTTGACAAGGCCATTGCGGTATTTCCTATTATTCTCTTCTCTCTTGCACACTAAACGATTCCACAGGCGACCTGGGCTTGCGCGCTTTGTTGCGTTTTAAAGCCGACTGCATCCCCAACGGCCTCGGAGTCGAATGCGTCCACTGCTCCATCAAGAAGGTCGGACATCTCTGCGATCACGCCGCCAACGCCGGTCGCCTCCATAATCTCGTTCAGAGCCTCAAGGATCTGACAGAAATCATGGACCCGAGCAGTACGCCGCGCGTTTCTCCTTTTGAAACTCCCTGCTAACTCCTTTTCCCAGTTGGTTCACTCGACCTTCCCTTCCTCAAGCGACTCGGTGAACGGGCCCTCACGATGCAGACGTTGGCGCAGGCTGACCAGAAGGAATTCGGGGACTGTCTCCGCAAGTTCCTCGAGGCTGTCGGCGGCCAGAACTCGATCCTGGGCTCTGCCGGCCTCGAGTCCTTGTTCCCGAAGGATGTCGCCCCTCACGTTCGCCCTTCGTTCAACCAACTGATCCTGGCATTCAACGAGGCGATGGGTTCCAAAGGATCCGATGTCAAGAGTGAAGTTTCGGAGGGATCCAGCCTCGGCAGCGACGACGTCATCATGGCCCCTGCTGGTCCCAGCTCCGAATCCGGCCTCAAGCCCACTGAAGACGCCGCTGAGAACAAGTAGGCAATGGGCGGGCTCGTTTTGGTGAGACCCTCATTACTTCTTCGCTCCTCTACTAATTTCTCTTCAGTTTTTCGAATGCATTTACAACACCGCGGACTCTCAAACTGGTTTCTACCTCGTAGATAGAAACCGTTTGTAAATTTTATATAGTCATCATCTTGTATCGCTCGGGGCGGCGTAACAGCCCCTAATACGATAAACTTTCTTGATTCTTTGTGTGAATCAATATTTAAGTGAAATTAACGAGTCTCTAAGAGCGATCCAATGCGCGTTCTTTTGTCGGATACATAGTTTCCAAAGGAATCTCTCGATTCCACTTCGAAACTCTGCCCTTCGAATATAGAACTTCACCAATTGGCAGATCATAGAAGTCAGAATCACGCAACCGATCACCGAAATGATTAGCGAGGCTAATCACTTCGAAACATCATCAATATCATTCCTTTAGTGGAAACATGTCCGCATCCTACTGGATATTTTGAGTTCTCTCAATATCCTGTGGCTTTTATCTTCGCTTATAAAAGAATATGCATCCTCCATGTTTGCCTACTTGGTCCTTGAATCAGAGTCTTTGTGATTCGGGTCTGGAAGCGCAGTTGCATCAAAGCAATATTTGCAATAGGGGTGTCCCATGCGGTTTTACTCGTCTCATGCGCTTCTCCGTCGATCATCAGGTCCGATTATCGATAGATATCCGTGTTTCCGTATTGAAAACTCGACATCTGGTGGATACTTGTAAGGGAAGAGGTAATTCTCGCCGTTTCATTGGTCCCAGGATCCTAGGATCTGTGTGAAAATGGCTTAAATTGTGGCCGTCGGATCGTTTCCTAGGTCACCCCTCCCTCATTTTTGAAATTTTCGCCGTCCCCGGCGAAATTCCTTATCCGAAACAGCATCTGGGTGGAGTATATAAGATGGCGTTCTACGAGGAGTATATTCCCCTCGTCCAACTTTATCCTCGCACATTCGCTCGTATCGAAACACCCATTTCCATCCTCGCACCCATGTCTGAGGTTGTTATAACTAACAACTTCGTTCCTCCTGATCGTCTCGCCGACGAATGGGAGGAAGCTCTCGACGAGTATGCGGACTTCATGGCTGCTGCTCCCGGTTTGAAATCGCGGAGAAAGCTGAATGCCTTAAAGAAGGTCCTCAATGCTTGGGTCCGTCGTTTCCACAACCTTTCTCAGCTTTGGAGACCATTTAACTTTCACATAGATGCCTTTGTTGCACCCATCCGACCTCAGATTCGCCGCTGGCGCGGAGAATTTCGCGACGATGTTGTTCGCACTCGAGAACAAGATTAAACAGTACGCTCAGACGCTCGGGACCGACCCTGACACCAAGGACGAGAACCTTCCGGCCAACGTCGAGGCGTTTCAGTCAGCCGTTGCGTCGTTCCGTGAGCTGCGCCGTGTAGGCAAGGTTGTTATAACCGTCCCGCTCCCGGAACCGTCCAAGAAACCTGCCTCCTCTAAGAAGGTAAGCCTTGAATCGTCCAGCCTGCTTCATCCTAACCGTTCTCTGGGTTTCCATAGGAAGGGAAATCCACCAAACGTTCTCGCTCGATCAGCGTCGGTCCTTCGGACGTTGAGACCGTTGAACCGGACGAGTTGGATCAGGAGGATGTCTCCATGGTTGATGCGACTCAATCCGTGCGTCGTCTCCCTTTATTTTTGACATCTCTAACCCGATCCCAACAAGTCTAAGATCGCGACTCTACCCGATCCTCCTACCGACTCCGATTCCGAGGTGGAAGAAGTCCAGAAACCCGTCCGCAAGAAAGTTGTGAGTTCTTTCTCAGATGGTCTCGTATTCTGTTGAACTGAATACAGGTTACTCGTTCCCAGAAGATCGTCTCAGACCCTAAGGCTGAGGCTTCGACCTCCAAGAAGTCCGCTACCTCCGTTCCAAAGGTCCGTAATCCATTATTACTGGTTCCTTGGAACTATATTAACAGCCATTCCAACAGGAGGGCGACGGTATGTGAACTATTGCCTCTGAAACATCCGATTCTGAACGTTTCATTAGATTCCCTTACGTATAGGGAAGTCCTCAAGATCTTGGACGAGGCCAACAAGCTCGTTGGCCATGCTGCCAAGATCCCTCACACCGTCGATGGTCTCCAGCGCATGGACTGCGCTATCCGTACCCATCTCAGCCAAATCGCCATTCGGATCTCCATCGAAATCGCGAAATACGACGCCGTCTTTGACGAATACAACCGTATCCGTCAAATTATGGAGGCTAGGAACGTTGGGCCGAAGGACCACACCATCCTCGAGTAGGTGAACTCTCATCCTTCCTTCGTAACAGTCTTAGAACTCATTTCCAGCGTAGGGAACCAGTCGATCTTTCCACCGTCCGTCCGCTCCACATTCCCACCGGTCCCCGTAACTCTTTCCGCGGCCGCGTTAGTCGTGGCCGTGGTGGCCGTGGTACTCGCGGTTTCTAAATAGCTCTAAGCCATTCATTTCCGAAAGTTTCTCATGTTCCTAAGTCGCGTATACGCGCTTCCACTCCTTTCGATACTGTTTCTGACAAACTCATACACTCCTTTGCGTATCTCCGCTTCGAGACCCTCGTAGACACTATTCCTGTACTCGCAGAATAGTGTATAACCCAGTTTCCATTGTTCCGAAAGCTCGACTCTAGTTCTTAAGTCTCTTCGAACGTCTCGGCCCCTTGGAAACTTGAGTATCAGGCTCATATTCCTCATCCTCAAATTCTGGCTCCAGTGGCTCGTCGCTCAACTCAGCTGGATCTTCCGTTTCCCAGTTAGGGTTCAGGTTGATACCATCGAATTGCAAGTCTCGACCATGGGCCTTGTCTTTCTCCTCCATTTCAGCCACCAAACTGTCCAGATCCGTCTTCGACATGTCGATTAATTCCTCAATCTTATGTTTAAGTCGAATTGACTTTCTGGCAAAGTATGGAATCACTCGAAACGCCCCAACCTTTCCAGGGTAGACTGCTCCATTTAATTCACACACGATGTAGGCTCCTCCCTTGGTTCTTCTGACTACTACCATCGGTCCGAGATATTTAGGCTTCATCTTGCGGTTCAAAGACTTTTCGACCCGTGTATTTCTGATAAGGACCAAATCTCCAGGTTGGAAATTATAATCCTTAATGGAATGCTCGTATCTCGAGCGTACTTTTTCACCGCTTCGAGTTTCTCAGCATCTACACGTTCCCTCATCTCCTCCACATGCTGCCTATGCTTAGCAAGCGCTCTGGCCCTCAATCCAACTAATTCCGCAGTGGAAATTATTTCGCCAGGGTAGTCAACCAACCAAGTCGCTTCAACAATGTCAAGCGGAACTGTGGGATGACTTCCCGTAACTGCGAAATAAGGGGAACAACCCAATCCTCGTCGAGTTGTAATCCTATCCGCCCACACAATCAATGGTAAGAACCAATACCACTTCCTAACATCTCCACCAGTTGCTTTGTAGATCATTTGGCGCATATGGCGATGTCCAGATTCAACAGGACCGTTGGCTTGAGAATTATAAGGGGATACCCGTATTCCGGTGATCCCATACTTATGATTCAACCATTCGACCGCTGCAAGAAACGCCGGAGCATTGTCCGTTACGATTTCTGGAGGACAGCCCCATCTGCATATGATGTTTTCCAATAGGAAACGTCCCAATTCTGCCGCTGATTCCGACCGAAGACCTTTGGCTTCGAGGTATCGACTTAGAGAATCCCTTGCAGACACCACGTATTTGTGTCCATTTGATAGGGCACCCATAATCATGACGTCTATATGGATTTTCTGGAACAGGCCAGGCGTAAATGTTGGTATCGGTGGTATCCGCAATAATTCTTCTTGTCTAACTTGACACATATGGCAAGTTTTGACATACCAAGCTATGTCGCGTTCGAATTCTGGCCACCAGAATCGTAGTTCGATCAAAGACTTGGTTGCGTATACCCCACGATGCCCAACACTATCATGTGCCGCCCTCATCATATACATCCGATGCTCCTTTTCTACAACCAACTTGTGTTCCGAGTTCGCACCCTTCCGAAACAATCTTCCCTTCTTATCTAGAAGAAACCAGTGGCGTATCGCATGAAGTTGCGATACTCCTGCGCTTCCCGTCGGGTTTTATCCTTCCGGACAACGGTTTCGCTGATTTCCGTGTATTCCTAGTCCTTCTGGTCTACTCCGAGTCGGATTCTCTAGCCAATCCCGGACCATTCCCAGTTTCACATCCTGTTTCAACGCAGATTCCGTGCGTTGATTTCAGGATATGGTTCCCGCTTTTCTGGATCGAATTTGAACGATTCAGGTGGAAGCATAGGTTCCTCCTCACGGATTTGGCTCATGATATATTGCGGAATTTCTAGTTTCCGTTCCCGGAACGCATTCCTTATCGTTTCAGCCTCATCCCGCTCGTCAGAATACTTGTTCCAACATTCCTGCGCAAATCGCCATACATTTCCAGTGTCTCCTTTTCAGCTTCTTCGTGGATTTCGCAGAAGTAACCTCCCCGTGTGTCGATCTCGTGTTTGAAACTCTCGAAATCATGGGGTTGCTCGATAGAATCATCCCACTCTGAGTGTTTTTCCGGAGGTGGATTCTCATCGAATCCATCCTCTGGGCTTGGATGATTCTCATCGCCAGGCTGCTTCTTTCGTCTCGAAAGTCCATCGGCTGAGAAGGTCAGGCCTCTCACATGCTTCAGTTCGAAGTGAAACATTAAGATTTCCTCGATCCAACGGTTAATCGTTGCATTTGGCCCCATGCCAGGATTGTCTAACATCCCTTTAATGTACATGGCGTCTGTTCAACAACCAGCTTCCTACATCCGAGTAACCAGTATTGCA
This sequence comes from Mycena leptocephala, assembly GCA_029378395.1. NCBI lineage: Eukaryota > Fungi > Basidiomycota > Agaricomycetes > Agaricales > Mycenaceae > Mycena > Mycena leptocephala. The sequence continues at coordinate 39,285 of JARJLF010002266.1, forward strand.
TGTGTATCAACGCTCGTTTCAACCCATACAATTCACGTTTCGGTTGTGAAAACCTCGCTTCTCGTTCGTTCAATGGAAGTGATTCGAATTTCGCATAGTACTTCTTTTTAGGATCATTAGGATCGACCTGGTATATGATAATACCAACGCCTATCCATGAAGTATCCACAGCTAGCACAATATCCGAATCCCAATCGTAGTTCAATGGTTTCAAGGCTTTACAGTTTTTAACTGCTTCCTTTAATGCATCCATTGAAGCTTGCTCCAGGTCAGTCCATAGGAAATCTTTATCTGCTCGCAATAGTTGCGTCAATCTCCGTGCTTTGAGTGTGAAATTTTCGATAAACATTCTCATGGTACCAACGGTACCAAGGAATTGTCTAACTTGAGATACATCCTCGAGAGGAGGCCATCTCATTATCACACCCACGGTTCCGGAGAAGGTTTCCGCCCTTCAAACGAACAAACATGTCCTACAACCTGGAATTCGCCTTGCAGAGAATAACCTTCAGCGCTGAAATTGTGCCTCCGCAGTATTTCAACCTCTGGGCGATTCTATTCAAGTTCTGGAAGTGTTCCCATATGAATCTTCTGATTCCAGGGTTCTCGGGTATGGTTTCGTATACCCCATTCTTTTCATATCGAGATCCCGGTCCCCGTATTGGAACGTCGTCGATATAAGGAATGGTGATATGTGGAATCTCGTCTCGTAGTATATAGGTCACATCATCGTGAAAGATTGGAACCGAGTTGGTCCAACCCTGCGGTAGTTTCACAAGTCTCAACGCTCCAAACGGTGTTTGGAACGTTGTAAAGTCCCGAGAACTTTCCGCTATATCACGATGATCGTACCCAGAGTACAAGTCGAAGACCGCACCACAAGCCCTTCCAGCAAAATGATTTGCAAGCTCGTCCGTAGCCGGTGGAATCCCTGAATGCGCTATAGTGACCGCATTCAAAGGTTCCAACGCATGAACCAACCGAATACTCTTTCCATCTTTCTTCAGAACTCCGAAGAACTTGGATCTGTACGACGCATTCGAAGGCTCGTAAACTCCAGCATCAATCTTCTTCTTAATCACCTTGCAGAATTCTGCCAGTGTCCACGCGGGATTGGAATCGGTCTTTCGATCCAAACCTTGTGTTCCACTGTCGGAATCTCAACAGGTGGGAAGAACTCCTCCTTCCAAGTGCCGCGTTCAGAATCATCCCACGCAAAAGCGTCTCTCTGAACCGTCATGAAGTGATGCATGAGCTTCTGCTCTTCTACCCACATGAAATCATCATCGTGGATCGCGTCATGCCATCTTTTCGTTCTTGAGTATAGCGACCGGTCGGAACGAAGTCCGGAGGATTGGGATTTAATTCTGGTAGATCCGCTAAAGGATCACCAATTATCTCCCGCTTTATCCTGTACTTTTCCGGTAGTTCCGTGTACACTGGCTTTGTTTTCAAAGCGACCGGTTTGTATCTCTTACCGGCGAAACTATCCAGAGTTGGTATCTCTGGATCCAAAGGTGTTTCTACCGTTTCCGAGATCTCAGCCCTATAATCCGCCTGTAGAAACATAAGTTTCCTAGGTTTCGGACTATACGGCGTGCCTTTTCTTTTCCTTGCTGGTTGTTCCAACAATTCAGAAGTAGAACATGTCTGTCCTCGCCTTCAGAACCATGGTCACCAGAGTCCCTACCACGTTTCTGGCGTTTCAACTTCGTCTTAGCACGATTCTTACGCCTCCTCGAAGGTGACGGGCTTTTCACCTTGAGTGAGAACACCTGAAAGGTGTCCTTTCCTTTGGTTTCCTTGACCGGATTGTACCGATTTGCATACTCTTGTAAAAGCTGCAAAGCTGGTTCATCCGATTTCAACTCTGTATTCTCGGTACTCCCCAATAAATACGCAGTTCTTAACTCGTCTGGAGAGAACCCCGTTTTATCGCGAGATTGAATGTACCCTTCTACTTGAACTTCTCCTTGGTCATCGATACCGAACTTTACAGCAATCTCTCCTCCTTCTGGGATATCTCCCATCAATTCCTCGAAGAGCTCTGAAAATCCACATCGTTTTCCTTGTCCTTTGACGAGCCCTTGGCCTCGTTCGTTTGGTTTCCTTCGGAAACCGGGTTCACTACAGGTTCCTTTCGACTGTACTCCTTCACAGCGGAGTACGTTCCACGGGCATGGGTCGGCATCGTGAGGCGGCGGTCCGTATTGGGGTCACGTATAGTAACGGTCTGAGACCCATCCTTGAAATTACGAGTCTCGGACTCGGTCAAAACATCGAATGGTCTTCCCAATAGGATCTGATACGCCGGCTGGTCTATAATGTGAACTTGAAGATACACTGGGATATCACCGAATAGAAACGGGATATTCCGTGCAAGTCCAGCAGACTTCTTCAGTTGTCCATTCGCGCTTTGCATGAATATCCGAATATCGGGGTCCCAAGAAAGACCGAGACGTTCAGCTACCATGAGAGCCATGGAAACAATCTGAGAACCAGTATCCATCACAGCTTCAACCTTTCTTTTCCACCAACTAGTGGAAATAATACCCTTAGGGACGTCGATTCCATGGCAGTATAGATTGGTTCGGCGATTCTCCCTCCTTAAGCGTAGAATAGTATTGCAAGACTATGTCTGTACAAACCATCCAGCCAGGTTCGAGTCCGAAATCGGCTTCAGTGGAAATGTAGAACGAATCCACCGGTGGAAGACTATCCAAGGCGATTGCGTCTATCCCCAACCGAATATCCAGATCTTCCTCCATGTAAGGAAACTCCGGCTCAAATCCCAATGTTCCGAACATGAAGTTCTTATGTACCGGAACCCTGGTTTTGAACGTAATGTCCCTTAACTTTTTGGCATACTCGGGATTCATAGCCACGAGCATTTCCACGGTGATTCCTTCCAGAATCTTAGACTTGGTTTGGTCTACCAAACCTTGGACGATATTTGGATCGTCCAGTTTCGAGACTAGCTTGTAAGCTTTCTCTTTAGATGGAGGTTTCGGTGCTGGAGGATTTTCCAGCGTCGACCATTCTCATCTCCTTGTCGTGTCAGAGGTACAAACGGTATAGGTGGGATTCCCTCTTCCTCGGAATCATCATCCAATACAATCTGACGTCCTGTACGATGTTTAGGAACCCTGATTACAGGTTCCTCGTCGTCTTCATCTTCTACTCCTCAATTGTCACTCGTTTTCTCTCTTCTCCCCGTTTTCTCCAGTCATTCTCAGTATTAGCGGCCGAAACTTGGTTCTCAGGAGGCTTGACAGCTCGAGGAGGTTTAGCTTTGGGTATATCCTCAACCTCCTTCCTCGAACTGCCTAAAAATGGGGCTTTGCCGGAGGATCCGACGTTGCTCCACCTCGAGTCATGACCATTTGTCCTGGACCGAAGTCCCGGATCTATTGCCTCCACCGACGATGTTCAATAACTGAATCAATTGGTTCAAATCGAGATTTCCACCCATCGGAACGTTCGGAACGTTCAGAATAGGCTGAGATCCATGCGACAATTGTTGGAACTGAGGTATCGACTGTACCAAACTCGTTCCAATAGTATTCTCTGGAATAGCATTATGATACGATGGTCCTTCGATGAGCGGAACATTGTAGTTCTGCGAAACGATAGGTCTCTGGTTCTGGTTCAAGGCCCGAAGCCTTACCATTTGTTGAACCTTCGCCGAGCGAATCTCATCATCAATGGTATCGTATAAATGGTCCATGCGACTATGGTGGTATGAATCATTCGACTGAGAAGAACCTTGGTGACCACCGGAATAATATGTTTCGACCATATTACCCGCTTGATACTCGGAGAGTCCCTCGTAATACCTTGTTTACGATAGTGGTCCTCAACTTTCTGCATGCGACTAACATGTTCGGGGAATCTGGGTATCCAGTTTCCGTTTCCGAGTTTCACCAAACCATTCTCAACCGTGATCCATCCAAATCAATGAATTCTCCTTTGTGACGCATTCATTGATATAGTGCGGGCCATTACAGAAGTAGCAGGGACCGCGTTCACGGTTTCCTGCCGAGTTGTTGTTAGAACCGGAGTTCTGTCCTTGGTGATCATCATTCCGATGACCATGAGATGGCCCGGAGTGATCCATGTGTGGCGGTTTCGCTCTCAACAACTGATTCAACTGCCTCAACGACGATTCGATGGTGGTCTCGACACGTTGATGGATTCCCCGATGCGCTTCTCTTGAAGCTCAGCGGTATCCTTCATTCGCGCAATTCACCAGCAAAGGAATCCATTCGGTCAGAGATTTCCGCTTTAATTTTCAATGATTCCATGGGAACAGCGGAACCCGCTATCCCGATGGTTGAACTTATGCGTGAACCTCCATCCAATAGACTCTTTGCACTTCGACCAACCCAATTATCAGCAACGAGATCCGCAATTTGCAGAACCTGCTTGTAGGGAAGTCGGTCTCCTCGTCTATCAGCCAATTGAAGGCCATTTGGAGCTTGTCCTGCTGCAGCAGCAACAGGAGGATTCGTAACAGTGGCAATAGCAGCTTGATTCATGGCGTTCTCGAGTTCGGTAGCGAACGTTACTTCAAGAACGGACAGAATCCAGTCCACCAGAGTCATGTTTACAATCAACGCCGTTCCTGTTAGAAGTTTTTCCGCCTCATTGGTAAATGAAATCGTGAATCTCCGCAATTTCCCTAGTTCGGAACGGGAAATTGGCCGATTACTATTGCAAATCCCAGTGAGCTTTTGTAGAGATCCTTGGTTCATATCCTCGATTTCGGGATACAAGGTCAGGATCTCTTCCTTCCATAACTGAAACGTATTAGGGGACGGAAACTTCGAGAGCTTCTGCCATTGTTCCCTAATATCCACATGATCCAAGTATTCCAACAACTTCTCCTTCTTTTCCTGCTCATCCGTTATCCCTCCGGATGTGAAGACTGTCTCACAGTTACGGATAAAGATCCGTAAACTGTTAATAGATTCACCGTCAAACTTGGGACGATTCTGGTCCCAAGCTGCGGGAATTTTGAATCCTGCAACAGCAGCCATTCGTGTATTCTGTGTGATTCCCGACGTAGTTGTGGGATTCGACGTTTGGTGTGCTACGGGATTAACCGTCGCGTTGGTTTCGGGGGTTTCTAAGGTAGAAACGGCTCCCGAAACTTGAGTATTTTCCTGAGATGACTCAGGAATAGGACGCTCTCGATGTCTACTCGATGAACCAGATGGACCTTTCGGTTTTGAGTTCCGAAACGTGTCAAGTGGCGGCACAAGAGAACTTCTAGCATTTTTAGAAGTATTGGTTTTACGACTGGTAGAGGGCGCCGTTGAACGCAAAGTACCAGGACGAAGGTCTCCTTCACCTCTGAGTAGAGATGGAAAGTCCCCGGGTGTACTACTTGTGTCTTCACCACCCCGACGTGGAGGTATGATGAAAACGAGTACTTTTTATTGCTC